>JALPQI010015043.1:0-41519 GCA_025490895.1 Thaumatotibia leucotreta | reverse complement strand
ACTAAATACAGAAATATAATATCTTGATATAAACACTCGAAAAATAGGCCTTGAAAGTAGGTTATTTTAATTTAGTTCTAACATTTTACTTATAATATAATAGTTATAATCAGATGTCTAATAAAGTCAATAATGGGCTATACTCCAAAATAAATTAAATATAATTAACATTCCTCAATCAATTTCTACAAGTTTATTTTGGGTTCGTGGATATGACTTTTTACACATACCTAGTTTCATAATCATCACTATCAACAAATTAATTTAAAAAAATCCTCGGTACAATGCCACAAGGGCCAATCTTGGATATAGGCTAGGTTATGTAGTTTAGTTAGATTTAATCTATGTACATAAATCGTAGTTTTGAAAATAAATTGTTGTTAAAAAAAGATTAATTAATCAATTGCGTAATCTATTTTGGACTCATGTCCATATTATTGCGAACATTAATGAAAATTTGTCTTATCTCTAATCTTATCTGATCTACTTGTCAAAACAAACAGAACAAAAAACATTGCTCATTAATTATCTGACTTCTAAAACAACGATCTTCACCTGAGATTCCAAAAGTTGTTCCCAGAAGCGCGAAGTGACAGACCTTTGAACTTTGACATGTTTCTTGTAACAACTTTACTTTTCACTTGTTCTAACTTTTGACTTTGCAATATTTAGGCCGCGTTTCCATCAGATGATCCAGGATGTGTTGTGTACATGTCGGAGTTATCGGGTAACATACGTTCAACAAAGAAAAAACAGTCGAATTGAGAACCTCCTGCTTTTTTGAAGTCGGTTAAAATATGGGTGATAATCGTCAAAGTTTAAATCAATATAAAGAGGGTGATTGCATGAGGTAGTTTTAAAATTTCCATTCAATAGTATGGAATAGTCAATTTTCCGTGTACGCTTTCGATATTGGTCCCATACTGAAAGTTCATCGTAATGATTGGCAGACTCGGTCGGTAGCGGGAAGGATCGTCTTCCCTTACCACCCTGTGTAAATAATAGTACAATCAATCTTTCGCTTTACCCAGTTTACGCACTACCTAAGACAACGCTCACTATTGCTCTTGCTCACATTCAAATATGCATCTTAATATGAAAATGATACGAGTAGGCACTAATTATCGTAATATCTCAGTTTTTGTACAAAGATCGTACTTACTGTTCCTTCATAAGGAATAACTGTAATCGTTTTACTGTATCGTTAACCCCGAGTCGTTAGAGATAAATTATATTAGTTATAAAAGCAATATTCATTCCATAATTTTTGAACCAAATGGAAAGATTTTAATTTTAGGTTTGCAATAAAGCATATTTATCAGAATTACACTGTGTAATGAAAATGAAATAAATGTAGATTTAAGTACACCGGAGTAGTGCTGTGACAACATTGTGTAATTTTTCATAAAATGTTTTTTTTTTAATAATATGGTTATAAAGTTTTGATCACGCGGTGGTCGTATAGATTGAGAGGAGTATAATAGGTATGCTGGTTCAATGAAAAGATCTGGGGGCCCATTTCTCAAAAACTTGTAACTTGTAATACAAGTGGAAGTCTCTTTCTGACACTTTAAATTAGATGAAGACTTCCGCTTGTATTACAATTTACAAGCTTTCGAGAAATGCCCACTCTTTCTGTGTAGGTACAACAACTAATATCTAAATATATTATCCTATATGGTCGTCAATTAGTTAAGTTGTAATCAGAATTTCATTTAGATTTATAACTTAGGTACATAATATAATATGTGTAAAGGCGCATAAAAATATTTGAAAATGTCGTCAAATATACTATATATGTCTCATAGCGAGTACTCGTAGAGTCTCAATGTTTAAAATATTTTGCAAGCCCAGTATAAACACTCAATTTGGAAACAAAAACATGTACCTCTTCACAAAATTGTACATTAAATTGTAGGCAATTAAACTCTTATCTATCTGACAGCGATAGGTAGTATCTAAATATGTTCAACCAGTTTATATACCAGGGTCCCATGGGCGTGCAGAGTTCGAATGTTCAAAGAATTTCGCCGTCCCAGTATTTTCCGCACCTGCCTATCTGCACAGCCGTAATTCTGCTCTGAATGTGTTCCAATTGCCGGTGCGAGTCCATTGGTCAGACGTGCAAGAGGAAATCGGCAAATAAATAAATATCTTGGGACATCTTACACACATCGACCTAGTCTCACGCTAAGCTCAATTAAGGCTTGTGATGTAGGTACCACGCGACGATATAAATAATAGATTATATACATATAGATACTTAAATACGTACACAGCCACGGTCAAAAAACAAGTATTTGTGAATAAATACACAAATAATGCCCTCGCCGGCATTCGAACCGGGAACCTCCAGCTTCGTAGCCAGATTACCAACTAGGCTAAGGAGGCTGACTAAAGTTCTCAACCGACTTCAAAAAAGGAGAAGGTTCTCAAATCGACACATTTTTTTTGTATGTTTGTGAGTTACTCGATATCTCTGAGAATCGTGAACCAATTTTAATTTTTTTTTGTTTAATCTAATAGGCATAACCCCGAAATGGCTCCATTAGCACCAAGTTGAGGTCTGATGATGGGATCTTGGAGAAATAGGTTGAAGTTGGTTTTTAATTTAGTGACTATTGTCATTAATGTCCATTTAGACCAAACGAGCAATCTCGACCGAGCTCATTCTATCCCCCACTCTACGAAATTGGTTCCTTACACAAAACGTGATTCGTTGAAATTCGTTGGTTTCGTTGAGTGGGGGATAGAATGATCGAATGCTCGTTTGGTCTAAATACTGGGTGGATGGTAGGTACTGGATGATTCAATACGCTCCCGACCCGTGGTCCACTCGTATGTCCAACTGGTTGGGCCACAGGGAAATAAAATGATTCATAGTCCAACGGATTGTACTACGAGGAAGTTAGTTTACCCGTGGTCCAATTGGTTGTACTACGGAACAAAATTTATCGGTAGTCCAATACTAGAACATATATTTACGTATACTAGTTGGACAATTGCCCCTCAGTTGTACTATGTGTCCTAATTACATGACAGTACAAAAAAAGTAATCTGACAGTTGAACCACGGATAACTTTACTTACCCGTGACACAACCAGTTGGACATAGCGGTTGGACCACGGGTCGGGAGTGGATTCAATAGGTCTTAGTTTTTAACATTGCTAGTCCGCTTAGCCGTGGCCGTGTGGTGACGGCAGTAAGAATACATTTGTCACCACCCAAATCCGCCTTCGGGTGTCGTAAGAGTCGACTAAGGGATTGAAGTGTCACTGACCATTATTTGACAAAATATTGATGATGGGCAGCAGCGTCACCATAGTGGACACATTACTGCGATCACCAATCCGCTTGCCCAGCGTGGCGATTATGGGTATTTACCTCCTAATGCGTATATATATATGCATAGTTAATAGGAGAGGCCTACGTCCAGCAGTGGACTATCTTAGGCTGATGATGTAGTTCGCTTATAAGTCGACCCAAGAAAACTCGTGCAATAAGAACGTACAGCTGCGCAAGACAATGGTTTTTATCTCCGATCTGTGTTTATTTGAGCGCGCCGCTATAAAGATCGACTGTCGCTGGCAAAGGATATTGTCGCCGGTTGCGATATCTCTCGATTTACTCTATGATTCTAGCGAAGTAACTGATCCTTTCTGGTAAATACTACAATCGAACTCCCCATCGGCACACAAACCTCTTCAAGGTTTTGCTAATGATGGGTCTTGCCAAAATTATTGTAATTTATAAAACTTTTTTATTCAATAAATAAAAAAAATAATTCCTTCTTTTTCGTAGGTATACTTTGTTCTAGGTTGTTGATGGGAAACAAACAGCTATCATATTACTGCTCGTAGTCTAAGAAAAGTAAATAATAATTAATAAAAAAATATCTTGGAACATCTTACACAAATCGACCTAGTTCCACAGTAAGCTCAATTAAAAGCTTGTGATGTGGGTACCAAGCGACGACATACGGTGTGTTAAGATACTGCTGGCTTTTATTGAAACCGAGGATTGAGATGCAGATATTTAGCCAAACGGTGAGTATTATTTGATTATGTTTTTTTTTTAATTTTAGACGTAATTAATTGTCTATGAAAAGTTCATTGAGAAGCTATCTACTTCAAAAAGAAACTTTAATTAGCGCTTGACAATGACAGATCGCAACGTTTGACAACTCAGCAGGACACGCGTTACAGTGGACGTTCGAAGGAAATATAATTAAATGTACAGTTAATTTAAATATTTATCAACTATTAATACTCCAAAACGATTGCCAGTAATGCGTATTATTACCCATTTTCGTAAAAGCCTGGGTCATGTAACACACTGTATATAATAGATAGATACATATAGATTCTTAAATACAAATAGACACCCATAATAACTACGGAACCCTACACTGAGCTTGGCCCGACGCTCTACGCCGGTTTTTTTTTTAATAAATTATGGAATCAGTTGTAAGAAGACAGGACGACTTATGAAACGGCGTCGAAACATCCAAAATACGTATTTATCCCATTCAACTAATACTTTACACTACGCGTATGATCATCAAAATTACAAGATCATCTCGTTTTATTACACAGATTCGGTGTTAAAAACGATCCTCCAATGTTTATGGAGATTTATTTTATTGCCTGCGTAGGAGATTGATAATGCTACGATATTGGTTTAGAACAAATGTGTTACAGTATTTTATGGGTTTAAATAACCCGCCCGATTTAAAATCGTATAACTATATCTACGCTACTAAACACTGTGATCTTATGGTTAACAACTTTTTATTTTATTTTATTTAAGGAGAAACAAAAGCTTCACATCTTAAATAGTAAGTAAGAATACAAACAGAAAATCAATTACAGGTACTCACAAATAGTAATAGAACAATTTACACATAGCGAACGCCGTGTGGTAACGGCAGTAAGAATACATTTGTCACCACCCCAACTTCTCCTTCGGGTGTTGTAAGAGTCGACTAAGGGATTGAAGTGTCACTGACCACTATTTGATAAAAGATTGATGATGGGTACAAGCGTCATCAAAGTGGACACATTACTGTGATCGCCAATCCGCTTGCCCAGCGTGGCGAATATGGGCATTTACCTCCTATTGTGTCTATACGGATAGTTAATAGGAGAGGCCTACGTCCAGCAGCGGACTATAATATACTGATGATGATGACACAAATAGCGAATTATTGAACACATTCGCAGACACACATGCGAATTGTTAAAATAAAAACCGATAAACATTATTATATTATACGAGAATAAGAACAAAATTTATACTGAAGACACAATTAACAATATGCACATATACAATTACCTACTACGAGTATATACAGATTTATGCGCGAGGTACCTACCAAGCACACACGAAATACCGCCCAACCAAACTTTTCCTCACACTATGAACTTTAAAGTTAAATATATCAATATCTAATTCCTTTGAAAACTTATTGAATGCACGATTAACACGAGAAAACGGCGAATATGTATACACAGTCACCTCCAGAACTCCGGATATATCGGAGCGGCCATGGTACTAAAACTATCTAAACATGCATTTTTTGTGAGGACCCTGAACTCTCCATTATATCTGATGCCGACTGTAGGCTGTCAAAGAGATACGCCATTTTAATGTTGGAATAGTTTTGAAAAACGGATTGAATCGTAAAATGGTTGGACAAATTCGCTTTTTTGTGTAGTTAATGAGGTAGGAGAGATTTTGGAGGTTAGTTTGAAAGGGCAAGGGACACAATGATGACTTAACTTATTTTAAATCGTTGTGTTTAGTTTGTTGGGTATCCTTTATGTCCAGTTTGTCGTAAAGTCTTATTTTGTGCCCCAAATTCAAAATAGGATAACCTTTTTATCAACTGCTAACGATAATTTGATACAGAATCTTTTTCTTCGTTTTTTCACGGATCACGTCCGAATTTATCTTTCTGTGTCAATTCGCTTCAGTGCAATAGATGTACTGAAAAGCCGAAGGAATATATTGTATGTATGTGTATTTATTTAATTTATTTTGTTTTACATGTTTGAAGAACCAATGGCTGAGAAAGTACTAATAAAATTAAACTAAGTTATTCATGAACAAATGTACTTATAGTTGTCTATAAGCTTAGTCCCCTAGGTATATTATATTTGAAGAATGTAGACAAAATGTCGTCTGTGTGTGCCCGCAATTTCCGATATAGGAATTAATATCCGTTGACGGGAAGAGCGGAACTGTATTGTGACAAATCTTTTTATTGCTGCGTCTTTTCAGCGAAGTCTATTGACGTCGGCAATTTTTCTAGAAAATTCTGAAAGATTTTCTTTGTGGACCGTGAAGTCACTATATTGGAATTCAAGCTAGGTACCGTACCTACTTACATTTGAAATAATGCGTTTTCAGTGGAGACATTACTATAACCCATCACATTAACATAACATAAATTATTATATACTGTTGGAAATGACATCATCAGCCTATGATAGTCCACTGTTGGACGTAGGCCTCTCCTATTAACTAAGCGTATAGACGCATTAAGGTGCGTATAAACCAAGCGAACAAAGAGCTAGAACCAGAATAGAGCATTGATTCTTGATCTTTTAGTGTAAACGGAAGTTCGTTCTCAGCGTTTACACCAGAATATCAACGAGCAAGAACGCAAACCAAGAACTAGAGCACAATCCAAGAACCGATTCTTAGAGCATATGCTCTAGAGCGGTTTAGACCAGGCGAACGAGCGCCTCTGATTGAAGATAAAATTAGCAAATCAAATACGAATTACAGAGACTCGATTCCGGCATACGACAGGCTAGCAATTACATTACGATTTTTGGCGAGCGACGGGAGATTCATATGACAGCCTCATGTATTTTAGTAAAATTTCGAAATCTTCGATATGTCTAATTACATCTGAAGTGTGTGCTGCAATAATTAAAGCATTGTCTGAATATACGAAGGTAAGCAACAAATTAAATAGTTAGGTATACTGGTATATATGTATTATTAGCAGAGATCAGACAAAATGTGCGTCATTGTTCGCAATAATATGAACATCACTTCAAAGTTGATTAAGTGAATAATTGAACGAATAATTTCTTGAAATTTAATTTCGAAGCATTAAGGTGATTATTTACAAAGGTTTTCATAGTTACCGGTGTCAAATTGGTAATTTTCTGAAAATTATTATAAATGATCAAGCAACTTAGTCATGTCCATATTATTGGGAACAATGACGCATATTTGTCCGATCTCTGATTATACTTTATATGTATACTTTAAAATTAAACAATTTCGAATGTAATCGGTCCAGCCGTTTTTGAATAAATACGGAACCCCACATTGAGCATGGCCCGACATGCTCTTGGTCGGTTTTTTATTTTTCTCTGAAGTTTAGTGCCTCGAGCCACGAACGGCTAGAACGAGCACGTCCCCGAATTCCGAACACGAAATAATGCTCTAGGCGACTGTTCACACGCTCGGATGAGCGTTTACACCAAGCGAGCGACCATTCTTAGAATATTCGTAGAATATTGATAGAATCTATAAGAACAACGAAAGAATGCTCTGTCTCTGTTTACACAAAAAGAACTTCGTAGAGCGTCGATAGAATGAGCGAATGCTCTTTTAGTCTGCACGCACCTTTAGAAGGTAAATGCCCACAATCGCTACGCTGGGCAAGCGAATTGGCGATCGCAGTAATGTGTCCACTATGATGACTATTGATGACGCTACAACCCAACATCAATCTTTTCATAGGAACTTCATGTCCGCAATAAAAAAATTGAATAAAGTTTAAGCTCATTACAGTTTGGGAGTCTTTGATGTTTCGCTTAAATTTTGACGTCACGTCGAACTTTTAGAACTATACTTTTCATGTTATTTTTTATTTTCTGAGATAAAAACATACCAGACATTGTCACCCCGGGCGGTCAATGTGACTCATTTCACTCGAGATATATTATATCTAGGGAACCCGATTCTGTGAAAATTGTATTATCAAACCGCGATTAGAATGGGATTTGAAAATACTGTTGACACAACAGTGTATAAAGTCAATCTAGGATATATTCATAGTGTTTTGTAGACTATCGTAGTACAAATCAAGCTGTGTCTGCCATATAGGTCATAAAAAGCATGGACCCCGTATTATTTGATAGCTTGAGGAATGTGTAGAAAGGTGGAAGTGATTTGAACTTCATTTTCATCCCGCCTACGCACTGGGATGAACTTGTAACATCTCTATCACTCCAATTACCTATGTATTCGTTGGAGTGAAGGAGATAGTTGCTCGAAATTCGGTTTGTACTCAATATAATTGTAAAGTATTTAAAAGCGGTTAAACTCACTTGTATTTAGTCACTACACGCGACATGTTTTGGAGAATGGCTTGATAATGGATTGAGGCTCGCGACATGTCTAACTGTGACTAAAAATACACGTGAATTTAACCGTATAATTATATTTAAAATTATTGTCTCGCGAAAGTTTAAATTGAGTTATCAATGTTCCTTGTGAAAATTCGTTTCGGAATATACAAGTCCTTTGGTAAAGCCCTTCGAAAAATAAATCCCTAGATAGTAGTTAAGGGTAGTCATTGTAAACATGGCCATCTTCATGTCAAGTTCCTAGATTTTTATAGCTAGCTTTCTCCAAAAAATAGATGACAAGCGTTTATGTCTAGTCAATACTAGCAGCTTAACCCTTGACTACCTACGTCCTGTTTCTATCACACAACCACCATTTTCAACCACCTGCGGTCATGGAGACCGCTTCTTCTTGTGGGACTTGATTTATATACTTTGGCGTGACTGAAGGGGGTTTAAATATATTAAATACACTTTTAATTGTTTCAGGCATTTAGTAACCAACAAGAATACAAAAATAATCAACATTTTGTATTTCAAACTTAACATATTTATTAACGTGTTGTATTTTCGATTACAAAACTAAGCATCCTTCAGGATATGAGATCACAAAATTATAGAACATTATATGAAGCTTTTCATTATAATAAAGTAAAATTGAGCAATCAAAAATGCTATTAAACTATCTAATTTGGTTACAATTAAATTATTTTTGTAAAATTACATGCTTTTAAAATAACCATTCTTGTCTGCCATCGACACACAATTTCTTCGAACATTCAAATTCAAAGCAATTTTCTAGACGCTGATTATTTGCACGACGCTCTAAATAGGGTCTCACTAATATTTCGGCCAGTTTCTTCATAAATTTGAACCTTTTTTCAAAACTGTGTCAAACTATTATATCAATTATTATAAAATTTAAATAACACAACCACCTACGTGCGGTACAATGAGACACTCTCAAAATGTATCGTAACCACCTACATGCGGTCTCACAGACCGCCGATGCTAGTTTATTACTCACCAAATCCAAATGAGTCCACGTCTGAACGAGGCGACAGCATGGCCGGCACTGCGGAGGTGCCAGGCAAAGGTACAAGGTCACAGAGGTGTGAGCGATGTACTTGCGTTCAGTTATTGTCAATTTTGAATAATCCAGTGTCTGTGAGACCGCACGTAGGTGGTTAAGGGTTAACAGAAATTATGGAATAACCAGTAATAATTTACAACTGGTACAAAATATCAACAGTTCTTGCCAAATCACCAATAAATGAATATGGCTTTAATAGGGTCACAGCATTGCCATACATCGTATTATTTTATCATGTTTATGAACTAGCTTTGACCCGCGATTGCGCTCGTGGCTGTAAAGCCAAGCCGACATTTTAGTGACCACAAATATTTATTTGGCTATAAAATTACCCCCTTATTTATAAATTACTCCTAACATTACAAGGCGCTAAGTATTGTGTGTCCCTTTCGCTCTTGTAGTCATATTGATAAGATTGAAAGGAACGAACAATTCTTAGCAGCTTGTTAAGTTAGGAGACGTTTATGAATTGAGTAAGAGTATAAATTTGAACTGACAATTGGGTTTAAGTACTCATGTTGCCCCTAG
Organism: Thaumatotibia leucotreta; assembly: GCA_025490895.1. Lineage (NCBI taxonomy): Eukaryota > Metazoa > Arthropoda > Insecta > Lepidoptera > Tortricidae > Thaumatotibia > Thaumatotibia leucotreta. The sequence continues at coordinate 31,526 of JALPQI010015043.1, read as the reverse complement.
ACAATCTTGTCTTCAAAATATTGACTACCTACAATAAATTAATATATTTTAAACGATACTAAATGTGAGCGTTTCAGTCTAAAAATCTCACTTTTTCGCGTGAGAAGAAGTCATGAGAAGTAATACCTACCTCAAATCATCAGCCTACTGTTGGACAAAGGCCTCTCATATTATCTATTCCGTTAAATTAAAGGGAAGCTTATTTAGGTCAAAAATAATCAATTTGTCTAAGAAACTAGTACCTTAACTCTTACTGTTATTGAGTTATTTAAAAAATAAGTTTAATTACTGAACAAGTGTATTTGCAACCTTTATTACATTCTATTGAAACTTATTTTGACATGTGCCATCAGTCACCTGAGATCTTATTCTTAAGGTTATCTCACACTTGCTATTTCAGTTATTATGTAAGAAAACGAAAAAATTTTTTTTACGAATTAAACAAAAGCCGATATACCTACTAGGCAACTTCTATTAATGTCCCAAATAACCTGTCCTATTTAACGGAAATCACTAAAAACACGGTGTATGGACGCATTTGGAGGTAAATGTCCATAATCGCCATACTAATAGGGAGTTAGCGATTGCAATAGTATGTCCACTATAATGATGCTGCTGCTCACCATCAATCTTCAATATATAAATGGTCAGTGACACTTCAATCCCTCAGTGGACTCTTGGAACGTCCACGGGAAGAGTTTTGAGGGAGTGGCCAAATTATTCTTGATTACTGCCGTCACCACACGGCCAACATTTTTTTTTATGTGACAGACAACTGAGCTCTCAGTCGACCTGATGGAAAGCAGAAACTGAGAAGTTAGATGGACATAGTGATAAAAAAATCGCCTATGCGCTGCCTACCCTGAGGACTTAGATGAATTGCCTCTATCTATGCCAGTAATTACACCGGCTATCTTACCCCCAAACCGAATCACAGCAGTGCAAACACTGCTATTTAGCGACAGGTTAACGGGTAAGACGGTGGTAGCAATCCGGGCGGACTCTGCACGAGGCCCTACCACCAGCAAAACTAAAACCTATTTAAACAGAGTTTGCTGCCTTTTACATAATAAAAAGGTTCACCCCGTTGTGGCATACTTCCACATTCTTTTATGAATAATTCTATATGACATAAACTATGTAGTCATAATGGGCTTTGTGCAGAAACTGTTGTGGCATACTTAACTTTAGCATATTTCGTTGTGGCAGATTTCAAGTTGTTCGAATATTATTCGAGCATAATTTCGATGCTCCTATTTATGGTGAGGCATAATCTGGATGTGCATAAAAAGTGTCGTCATAGTTTGTTTTAGCATAACAGAGAAGGAATAATTACAACCTCTCAATATAACCGAGGTAGTAGTAATATTCTATACGTTACTTACCCACTGTGTTACTGAGCTGAGTACTTTTCTAGGTTGCTAAAAAAAAATAACCTCGAAGACTAAGGCCGCCTTAGTCTTCTAACCTAACCTATCCGAGTCGGATCTGCCCCGGAAGGTGTTGTTCGCTCGCTTCGCTCGCTCACTGCAGAAATTTTCATACTCACAACAAATTCTGCCTGACGAAAAATGCAAGTTTCGAACATGTGGCTATATGCCCAAAAAAAATATGCGAATCTAATTTCTGTCTTATAACACTCGGCGTAAATAATGATATGCCAAGATAGTTTCGGACAAAATAATGTTCGAAATATTGTTATTTATGCCAAGTGATGTTTCTGCCTCATTAAGATTATGCCAAGTCTGTTATGTCCTAAGCGTTTCGGACAAAAAAAGTTATGCCAGATAGAGGGAACCCAATAAAAAATCATAAATAAAACTAGATAAGTCTTTATAGCTCAGAGTCAATGCAAACCTACTAACATGTCATTTGACCTATCCATATTTGTCAAAACGACACATAACTGCGCTGCACTCAATTCTCCATTTACATATTATTACGCAAAAGCACTTATGTAGTAAAATACATCCTTGATTCGCGTTTAAGAGTTACTTTTATGGTAAATAGGATGAGTAGCCATAAATCATAGCTGCGTAGGTGCTTCCTTCGGGCATGTTAGATCGAAAGTGCCTTAGGATACGAGATAATGGAAGGGCGAATTTCAATATTTTAGTTGCAAGAGTTGCATAATACTCCCACAATGTCGTAACAGATGTGCTTACCATAGAAAAAATCAACTGCGAAAGACTCTGGTTGTCACGGGATTCGAGCCCGCTTCCTCTGGATTGCCGGTCCAACGTGCTTCCAATTACATCAGACGACCTTCCGTGAATCACAGGGAATTTAGTTAATGGTATTGAGAAGCTAATCACTAGCGACATCTGTACTTAATGTTTCGAAGGTACTACAACCTTAAGCCACTGAGAGACGTATGTCTACCGCAATCGACAACTCTCCGTTGCGTTGAATTTGCTATAGAGGGCGCTGTAATCAATTTATGATTAGATTTTTTGCATAATACTGTTTTAAAATGATATGCAGATTGACTGTACATATTTGTCTAATTTGTTTTCCCTTGGACCGGATTTTGAGACACTGACTTTTTTCTTGTAGTTTCTTTACTAGTGTTAGATATTTTGTAAGAATTACTCTTTCAGTTGCTTCAAAATTAGCAGGCTGAGTTCTATCTGTATTCTTATCGTATTCTCTTAGTTAACAGGGTTAAACGAATAGTTTGAAATATTCTCTCAACTCTATATTTCTATCTTTACTGACCTGAAAAGTCGAACGTTGATGAAAAAAAATAACTCAGTTAATATTTGTAGATAGATAGGTACAGGTAAATGATACATTGATGAGCTTTTTATTTACGATAAAAAGAAAATTGGGTACCTATCCAAAATGCCAATCCTAATAAATACCCTGAACGAAAAGTCTCAATTTGTAAAAAAAAATACGAAACACAAACGTTCCTATTTCTAATGGTACAACTCATTATAATATAATTAAATTATGCTTATCGTAAATTCAATGATTGGGGGTGTGGCGCCCAAAATTCGTTCCAATTGATTTACGAGTGTAATAACACAAAGTTTTACGGCCACAGATAATTTTACTGCCACTTAAATTTCAATAACACGATAACTACTTTATTGGCCAGTTAAATGTATTCTCATGTGTAAGCGATAAATATTGAGTACTTATGTCTGGACACGAGAAGATGGCTTCGCATTTTAATTGATTGTGAATCAAAAGAAATATAAAAGTATAATCATTGAATTTAATGTCACAAGTAACTATAATAGGTAACAAGGTACGGCATCGCATATAGAGTTCTAATTTATCGCCGAAAGTATTTTTGCAGAATATCACTTTCTGACCAACATATCGCAGAATTTCATTTCGCCGAAAGATCGCTTGCCATTGCCAACTATATCGTTTCGCAGATGTATCTTTCGCATGTCATCATACTTCATCCTAACTCATGCCAAGTAATTCATCTGCAAAATGTTGTTTTGAACTGATATTCGGGAAAAAAAATTTTGCAAAATTTTTGGATACCGTAAAATGTACATACGTAGACATATTTAAGTTTGTAGGAATGGTTTTATGATTACGGGATTAAAATGATAATTATCTGGTTTTTGAGCAACATTTTTTTTATACTCCTTGCAGATTAATGTTAATGAAACCTGCTCAATAACTGCTTGTAATAATCTATAACGATTTACAGACTCATTGATTGGACTAAAACTCTCAACAGAATCAGAAAGAATGTGTTCCTTGCCCTTTCCTTATGAATCATTGTTATGTTAATACTACACCGATCAAATACAACGTATATTATTTCATGTGGGTAAAATATCATATCCTTAAACAAACCCGCGGGAGTAAATATTTGTGCAAGATGATATCTCAGTCAACAATACAGAACTGTACGAATTGTATGTTTGATAGAAAGAGAGGGATATATGGATTGTTTCTTTCTTGAGTCAGTCAAGCGTTCGTAATACTTTTTCTTAGACTGAACTATGGTACCTACGTAACTAGGTATATTTATTACAAAGGTAGGTTTATAATAACAAATACAGTAGGTAGGTGCTGTGTTGTCACATCAACAACAGCCTGTGATAGTCCACTGCTGGACGGAGGCCTCTGCTATTAACTATGTGTATAGACGCATTAGGAGGTAAATGCCCATAATCGCCACGCTGGGCAAGCGGATTGGCGATCGCCAGTAATGTGTCCACTATGATGACGCTGCTGCCCATCATCAATCGTTTATCAAATAATGGTCAGTGACACTTCAATGCCTTAGTCGACTCTTACGACATCTGCAGGAGTTGGGGTGGTGACAAATGTATTCTTACTGCCGTCACCACACGATCAAAATTACATATCTCCGCTGCCATGGAAGTGATCAGTTTTTAACGATAAGACCGCCTTTTGTCTATAATAAGATGAAACTCTTTTCTGAATGGCAAAAGACAAAAATTCGTCCTTCTGCAGTAAGAGAAAAGAGTAGCATTTTCATCATCATCATCATATCAGCCGAAAGACATCCATTGATGAACATAGGCCTCTCCCAAAGATTGCCATATTTACCCGTCCTTGCGCCATCTTATTATGTTACTACTTTCTCTGTACTTTTGGTTTTTGCTGATAAAAAGAGGTGTGCAAAAAAGAGTTTTCAATAGGTACAGATGGTGCTTTTTTACGCGCTAGTGCAAGAAGTTGTTCATTCTACGTCAGGTCGAAATCTTCAAAGTGCTATATGTACTGAAAAACGTCGTACGATACACGTGCGAAAAGGAAATTCGTAACTCGTGTCGATTTAAAGCGCAAAAAGGTACACATAATGACAATCAGAGCGTTATTCCTTGCGCAATAATTTCCATATAAAGCCTTTGACACACTAAATTAGAATATCTATTTTGTATTGTATACTTGAAAGGGTACAGTCGACGTCAAAGACATCATTACGGTTTAGGTGCCAAAAATATATTTAATTATTTATACGACTTTACTGCCTTGACATGAAGGTCGTGTAATTTTAGAATTATACTAACGTGAGACTCTAACATATTAACGGGTAACATTTTAATGGTTACTGCCCGCCACCGCCCGCGGCCCCGTACCTTTACTAGTACCCGTTCTAGTAGGGCGCAGGCCCGCAGTACGCGTCGGACTTTGGCCGAGGGTGCTCCGGACAAGGACTCTCTTAATGGGTCGAAAAATGTCGAGCAATTATTGACTTAAATACGTGAGTAAGGTCGTGTAAACAATATTTTTTGGCACCTAAACCGTAATCATACCTTTGACGTTGACTGTACAAGCCTAGTCATTATTAGAATACCAGGCTCAAAGGCAGGCATTCAGGGCATTTAGGTAATTATGTTCCACACAAAGCCGGTACTTGGTGCGTGAAACATTAATTGCTTTCTCGTGTTCACGTGGCTAGTACAACATTCAGGAATTTTTGTACTGAAAAGGATTGAATTATGTTTTTGCTCAGTTTGCCGAGAAGTGAGTTTAAAAAAAAGATATAGAGCTTCAGGAGAGTTTCAAAGCGAATGTGTAAAGAATTTACCAGTCTAATTGGTAAAATTTACTAAAAATCGGTCCAGTGCAAATCGAGTTTGATCGATACGCTTAATATTCTGCTCTGCTAAACAAAATAGCGATATCTCGAAAATAGAGGCATTTGGAAATGAAATCGTCAGCTATAGAATTTAAGGTGCATGTTTGTCTTAAATTTTATTATTAGATATCGCTAATATGCTTAACAGGGCAGTATTGAAGCTTGATGGTTTACTTTTCTAGAAAATAGAGTTAGATTAAGTACTCGTAATGCCAGTTTATGAATAAAAACAAAATATTTTATCTTTTTAAGTGTAAATAGGCTATCCTGCGTATAGTTAATATTACACTGCTCAAATGACAAAATATTATATAAATTCTTCTTCTTATTGCTTTAAAGAAAAGATTCTATAAATAATGTAAGTAATCGTATAAGTTTTGTGACTTTTAACTTAAAATATTTCCATCATCGGAACTTATCCTTATAAGTACCTACAAGTCGGCCTTTAGCAAAGCTGTGAGTGTATGTAAGGAAGTTTTTGTACAGTCACTTACCGTTTTACGGACTACTCGTAAATATAGATTTTTATCAGAATTTTATATCCGACCTTTAAAGCTTTTAATGTTTTGTTTCCGTATATTCTAAACGTAACTTTAGCCCAATTATCGTGTAAAAATCAAGAATAGGTTAGACTGCGAAAGCTTTTTCATATTTCTTTCAGGTCAGATTTTTTTTCCTTATAAGGGTGTTTTGTTAAATGAAGACAAATGTTGAAAATAAATCGTATTAAACTTCAAGTCTTCCTGTGGGTGTCGTAAGAGTCGAGTAAGGGATCATAGGTAGGTTGATTATTCGTGTATTTTAGCAGCGTTATAATAGTGGATAGTGGACAAACTACTGCGATCAGCAAACTGCTTACCCAGCCTTGCCATTATTGCCTCCTAACGTAATGTCATAATCATTATGTACTCCTATGGCCTATGTACAATAGAGGACTGAAATATCCACCTCCGTGAACATTAAAAAAAGCTTATACTAATTTACAAAAAGCGGACCTCTATAATTTTTGAATCTGTAATTTAAAAGCAGCTTAAATTTCCCGGAAGTAAAATAAATAAAATAGGCTCCTAATATATTCATTGTCAGCCTTCTAATTTGCATCCTGATAAAATTGACGGAAGAATTATTGCCCAGATGAAGTACCCCGTTGACTGGACTATTACGAGTAGCATAAAATTGTATAACTAATTTGGTTTAATGTGTGTTTCCTTTGTTTTCTTCGGCGTAGATATGAACGAAGTATTTACCGACCGATAGTAATAACTTATAATTTTACGACTAAGTAATCTTAGACAGAATACTCTTTATTTTTCTAGTTAGGATAATTACTATACGGAGATATTTAGTTACTGGATCAACTTTGGTATACAAAGTAGGTATCAAAGCGTAGGTATGCGTTTGGTTACGATTACGCACAATTGAAGACGAAAAAGCGGAGTGCCATAGTAAAAGCACATATAAGACTAACCTATATTGAAATTTCATTGGTAAAACAGATTGGAGAACCATTTACATGTAACAATTGAACTTTCAACTACAAAAGCACAAATGTATCCTAGAGTGCTTTTTATAAAACAAATATGAAAGATGATAATACCTGAAATAAATATGTACTAACAATTCACAGCCAAAACTGTTTTCACATTTGATGATATTTAAAACTTAACAAACGAGCTTTTATATTGCAAAGCTACTACATAGTAGATCTACAAAAAAAAACAGCGTTACCTTTGCATTCATTGGCATCCCTCGCCGTAGCGCGTCCCCAGGGTCTGTCGAAGTGGAACGGCTTGCACCGCTCGCAGTCCCGGCCCGCCGTGTTATGCCGGCACTCACACGCCAGCTGCTGCTGCCCTTCTTCCCCTTTCATCGGAACACATCTAGAAGCATGCCCGTTGCACTTGCATCGTCCACCCACAGCGAAATCAGACACAGCGTAGTGCTGCGTCCCACCCGCCGCCTGCTTCTTATAATCCACCTCGTCACCCTCAGTCACCATGTGCAAACGATTAAAAACCACACGCACATCCGTTGCCGTCACCCAGTCCTGCAGAACGGGCGATGTGTCGAAGTTCGGAGCACTAGGACGGCCCTCCAAAGTTGAGAAAGCCAAACGGGAACCGCTGACACTCTCCCCGGCCATTCGATGAGAATCCGAACACCTCGCTTCTTGCTCGTTAGCAGAAGTTACTGAAGCTTTATTCGGACGTCCATAAACTCGACGACACTGGCTGGAGTAGAATTGGAACGGTTGCCAGGTCATGCCATAATCCGCGCTCTTGTAGATCGCTACGGAATCCGGTCGCGCAGCTTTCGGGCAGAACTGAAGGCTCACGTAAGTTAACTCGTATTTCTTGCCCAAGGATAAGGTTAGGGAGACGTTGTCGGGTGGGGATTCATAGGAAACTGGGGCTAGAGCGGCTGAACGCCAGCAGGTGACGTTAGAAGGGTTGTTCAGGTCAGTTAAGTGAGTAGGAGGATTGCGACGATCAGATCGCGTTGCGTCGCAGACTTTGCAAGCGTTCTCAGGTTCGCCATCTCCAGGGGGATCGCAGAGGCGCTCAGGGCCTCGACGGCCGCAGATAGAGGAAGCAGCGACTGGTGCTCCGAAGGCGGCATTGACGAAGTCAGGGATGCAGCGGCGGGGGCGGCCGTCCTCATAGCATGGGTCAGGGGCGGCAAGGGCCAGAGCCGCAGCGGCCAGCAGCGGCAGCGCTGCAAGCATCATGGTACACGGGCACTACACTCGCGGAAGTTGGCGGGAGCGGTGGCGCGGAGACACGTGCGCACCGGTCGGGCTCCGCCGGTAGACTGACGCGGGGCGCGGGCGCCGCCGTGCACACTGGGCGACCGGTGAAAGTTCAATTGTTTTTGTTTACAGCTTTTCGACTATTGTGCTATTATGATTAGATGGATTTTGGATAATGATAGCTTTTATGTGTTGAGCAATTGGCTTCCTGACTTTGGGCATATCAACATGCTGCTTTGCATTTGCTTATCGTTGTTAACTAAGTGGTACCTAGAGCTTTTATTATCCACTGAAAGTTTATCACTACAACTATTGACTTTGTGCGATGATCATCAATGCATTTCAAGTGACGATGGTTAAATGTGATATTCTATCGGCGTGTATATAAACATAAATATACTATTTTGTACTTATAAGTGGTAGATCCCATTGAGCATAGAGCTTTTTGTATTATTTGCACTCTACACAAAGATAAGAGCTACTTTAGGAAGATAATGTTAACAAGGAATTTTCTCCATTAGGAAGATAAAAGACATATTTATATGTGAAATTGCGCATACCATACACACACGTAATTTTTACGAGGATTAAAATATTATTAAAGCAGTCAAATGTTTAAGACTATTTTTAATATTTTTTGATATCATTCAAAATTACATCAATGAAAATTCGCGTCAAACGTACCTATATACGTCATATTTACTCAAAAAGTTTATAATGTATAATTTACGATATACCAATCCACATCTAACAAACAAAACAAAAAAAACGTAAATAAAAACCAATCAACAAAAAGCTCCCTTGTCCCCCAGTTTGAACCGCCGCCAGACGGTTTTATTTGTAAGCATTGAGAACTCTCCACGCACCCATCGGCGACTGTACCTGCACTGATTCACGACCCCTGGCTGACTGTACATACCTATACTTGTACAATCAGCATCAAAAGTAAATGCGCATATGGAAAAGCAAAAGAATAATCTGAAACAGTCTCCATAGCCGTCGGTAGTGAGAGTGACTCCGCCTATGATGCGTTGATTTGTATGTTTATCACAAATATTTGTGACTTTAGTCACGCATGGTTCAATGAAAGAAATCGTTTAATATTTGTACATACATACCTAGGCTTTTTCTAAAAAAAACCCGAAAACGATTCTCCTGGATCTGGACGTATTTGGGCTCATTCGAATCACAATCACGAGGTGATTCGATCTAGATAATAAAAAATAAAACCCGAACATTTTCATACAACATTTGTTTTTCCTTTACGATTTATTTAAAACCTTAAATAATTGCTTAGCCCTAAAACATCGTAAACGTATCTGCAAAACAGGCTTCTATACATGTTTATATAATACATTATATTGTAGATGCGTATTCCCTAGTAGGTAGTAAGGAATTTTTAGTTTTTGTTATATTTCGTGGGCGTATACTTTTGTTGGTGACAGTGCTTTTAAAATGGCAAATAATATTATTTGAATGTGTTTGACTTTATACAGCGGGTAACAATTATAGTGCTTATCGGTCTTAAGCAATTAAATTATGCTAGGTATCATATATTATTCTGATCAGAAAAAGTAATACTTTTTTTCTAATTGGAATACGTCAAACAGACTATTTATATTTACATAGTTTTGAATGGACAACGATTAATCATTTGGCACAGCCAAATTCTCAAATCGTGTGACTTATGTTATGATGGTCAAGCGTTTACCTTTTATCTTGCTAATCGTCATTTTTGCACTTGCATGCTTAAACACGGTACCAGCATTAAGCTGCGTTTCCACCAGAGATGTACGAGGATGTGTTTCCATTCCATACAAATGACACCTATTAATGACTCGAGCGAAGTGTCATTTGTATGCAAACACATCCTCGCACATCTCTGGTGGAAACGCAGCCTAAACCCTACTGTAATAGTACATTTCCTAACTAGTGCGGGAAAACTTTGTTTCGGCGAGGGTGAAAGTTGGAGCCCGAGTGAAACGAGGGCGACAATCACCCGAGTTAAAAAAAGTTTTTGCACATGTAAGGGACGATTTTTTTCGTAACAAGTGCGTCAAAAAGAGATATTACCGCGCGCGAAGCGTGCGCAAAGTTCGTTTTTGCGCACTAGTTAGGAAAAATATATTATGAGGGTTGTATTTATATATATTATGTAGGTAGTGTTTAAAAACCTCTAGATTTCGATTTAAATATTTATTATCATAATATAAAATTAGGCTATAATTTGTCTTAAAGTACTCTAAATTCTCTTAAGTACATACATACATATGAATTTACATGATGATCGTCAGTGTATGTAATTAATTTATATAACATGGTTTAATAAAATCTTGAAAAAACAATAATACCATTTAAAAACTTGCCAATTCATCCTATTTTTCAAGAATATTCAAAGCATGTCAAAACGTAATAAAATAAATAGGTAACAATATTAATAATACAATCAAACTAACATACATTACCTTTTGTGATAAAAATGTGAAAGCGTTGTGTTATATTTATGTAGGTATTTTTTATTTTAAATAATAAACATGAATTGGTTTGTTTAATATTTTTTTTAGAGATAGATTAGATTAGAAATAGTTTTGAAAGCTTTAACTGCATGATTTTCTAATATTCACTTTAAGACTATTTTACTGTAGGCATAGTTTTGTTAAGGTGCATTTAGATCAAACGAGCATTCGCTATTCTATCCCCACTCTACGAAATCAACGAATCACGTTTTGTGTAAAGAACAAATTTCGTAGAGTGGGGAATAGAATGAGCGAATGCTCGTTTGGTCTAAATGCACCTTTAGAGAAATCCAAGTATCTACAATCAACAATTAGTAAGAAGCGCTATATTTCATAAAACATGAATGGGAAACAGTGGACCACACACAATGAAAACTACCATACTTGGTCCTTAAGCCCACGCATGCTATTTGGACCACCACACCCACTAGATACTTCAATTAAGCATAACACAACCTAACGAAGCGTTGTTTGGTTAAAAATGGCGATGATCGCTGATATCATATAAAAACCGGCCAAGAGCATGTCGGGCCATGCTCAATATATAGCGTTGCGTAGTTATTCGAAAACGGCTGGGCCGGTTTCGTTCGAAATCGTTTTATTTTTAACCGACTTCAAAAAAAGGAGGAGGTTCTCAATTCGACTGAATTTTTTTTTTTGTTGTATGTATGTTACCTGATATCTCCGAGAATAGTGAACCGATTCTAAAATTTATTTTTGTGATCGAACGTGTATTACCCCGAGATGGTCCCATTGGCACCAAGTTGGGGTCTGATGATGGGATCCTGGAGAAATCGAGGGATCTCTTCAAATGTTATAGGTACATGTATGGCGCTTTTGGTAATTTTCATTCATTTACAAGAATTTGCATTCAGAAAGTAGGATTTGAGGAAACCAATGATGGAAACAAATCGGGAATCTTGGAGAAACCGGTTGAAGTCGGTTTTTTAAATTTTTAATTTGGTGATTATAAAGTACCTATTCCATAAGCCCACTATTTATGATGTTTTTCTAATTTTTTGTACTTTACTATGAGAGGCAAAATAGGTAGGTCTTCCGTGACTACATCTGCGTGGAATACGTAAATAAGAGAATAAGAAACAAATTTTAGTCACTTGTCAGCGTCCGTAGTCTAGTTGGTAGTGACCCTGCTTACGAAGCTGGAGGTTCCGGGTTCGGATCCCGGCGAGGGCATTATTTGTGTATTTATTTATCACAAACATTGGTCCTTGGTCATGGATGTCTATGTATGTGTATTAATTTGACGGACAAAATCCAGATGATCCCAATAACCAGGACAAATGGGACAAAAGATGAGCGCCCGGCGCTATGTGTCAATAACAACGATACAATCATACGTAGTACATATATGGATATCGTCCACCAATTAATACACGATATAAAATAGGTCCACAACAAAGCACTACACGAATTTCACATGTGACCTGGGTCCCCACACATGTTTTGTTTCTCACAACCTCAGGAATACGCAGTTAATTATTCAGTTACTCCGTGTTACACGGTGTATAATATAGCCAATCAAAACTTTGACGGACCAACCACAACTGTTTTTAAAAAGCGAGTTAATTTATGAAAGGTTAGTAATAGAAATTCATAAGGCATTGGTTTCAGCAAAGAGACACGGCGATACTCGCCCAGCAATCAGCTGTCACCGTCGGGCGACTATCGCCGTGACTCTTTTTTTTACACGGGAGTGCGTATCTTTTGTTCGTGTTTATAGCCCATAGTTCATAGCTTAGTAGCCCGCGGTGAGACCAGTGCATAAGTGTGATGTATAATGTATTGAAAAGGTGGTGAAACTTATCAACAGAATTTCACGATCGTTTCTGACAAGCAATTTTGCATGGCATGCGATAAAATCAACATATTTATGCAAAAACATAATTAGTGCAATAAATACACGACTCAGGTGTCCACTTACGGGGGTGGAACCCTTCCAGATAGGGTTGCAAGTGGGGTCACCCCCCCATTTGAGATCTGATATCAGTAACATTCTGATTAAATTGGCCTGCAATTAAGATGCCTACCTGGGGTATAAAATGTGATATTGTTATTTTATTGGTGCAGTCATAATTTAATAATACGATTTTGTACAGTCAAGAAAAATGAGGTATAACACTTTTAAACCCTATTGAATGGTAATAAAGTTGAAAAGTGCTAAACCACATTTATTGTCAAAGTCAAACTATTCTTTATTCCAGTTATTAATAAAATAAGCATTTTCGAATCGTCTGACACTGTCAAGAGAGAAAAAAAATCTACCACTTGTTCTATCCCTACACCGTTCCAGAGAAGAACCAGGAAGAATCTCAGTTGGATTTGTTTTTTAAAAACAGTATAATAATACATCTTATTAAAATAACATGCATTAAAGAATTTATTACATAAAAAATTTACTTTTATAGACATTTTTATAAAAAACCTAACCTAAAAAGAGAGATAAATAAAGGATAATAATAATAAACAAAAATAATTCTTATTGTACAAGTTCACAACATTATGAAGCATCTATATCTATACTACTAGATATGTCAAGGCCTCTAGTTGTCAGAATAAAGAGAAAAATAAGATTTAGAGATGTAAAAGGTCTCTAAAGGTCATGATTTTATTATTAATAATAAAATAAAAAAATTACAATTTAGTGACACTCACAAACCAACTATGTCAGCCTCCGTAGCCTAGTTGGTAGACTTGGTAGTGACCCTGCCTACGAAGCTGAAGATTACGAGTTCGGATCCAGTCGAGGGCATTATTTGTGTACTTCATCACTTATTGTAGGCGGCATAATTATCTTTCAAATGAAAACGACACATACGCAGTAAGGTTATGCGGGGAAAATGCAACTACCTACCTACATATGAGATAAATCCGACTAATTGGAATACCTACTCTTAATTTGTAAAAAGATCATACTTACCTACTATTGTGTTGCTTTTGAAACAAAGCATGTTCTTGGTATCTTCCAAAAGTTCTTAAAAACAGATTAAAAGAAATTATGTCCATTGGTTGAATTTACCTCATACATAGTTTTATTTGCCCCGCATGACCTTACTGAGCATTTTCGAAGTCGGTTAAAAACTACCAGTGACATCGTAATAAAACCCTCAATGATGCCATAACTCACCGACTGCCCACTTATATCCGGGTTAACCCTTACGTCATCGATAGGGTAACGGATGGGGTGATCACTATCATTTGGGTTTTCGGACGCTTTCACGGCTTGATGTATCTCGTTGCTCATTTCGTAAAAGCGATTTGGTGGTCAAAATGATAGATCTGTTGACGTTTGTTGATGGTTAAGAGTACCTACGCCGTATGGTGACGGCAGTAAGAATACTTTTGTCACCACCCCAACTCTTCCTGAACCTTGTGACTAGGTGTAGATAAATTAAAAGATTACATGAGTCAAATACAGAATGCCTGTAGACTAACCCTACAGGCATTCTACATGCAGGTCCACGGTAAGCTCGATTAAGGCTTGTATTTTTGTAGATACTATGCGACGATATACACACCTATTGTATAAAGGTAGATACGCATACAAACCTCATGACCAAGGAACAAAATAATTGTAACAAACACATAAATAATTGTCCTCGCCAGGATTTGAACCCGGAACATCCAGCTTCATAGGCATTGCTACCAAGCTAAGAAGGCTGACATGTTGAGGCTTACTTTCTGTTAAAGGCAATATCTTTTAATCGACAGCCGACAATGTGTCCTTTCTCAAAACTACATTATATCCGGATAGACCCCGCACCCGGGTAAAACCCGGATAACACAATTATAGCTCCGCGCGAAGTGCTAATTTAATGAACCCTTATTTAGTGCAAGTTGGAGTTAAGAGGATTTGTCAGGATTCCGGAGGTGATATGTTTTAACGTATAAGTACGGTTAAGTAGAAAAGGCAATTACTGGGCTTATGTGACTTTATAGATAGGTACTCGAAGCTAAAAGTATAGAAACAATCTTATTATATTTCTAATGGAAAACAATCGTCTATTAGAGTAAGATTGCGATTATTTAAAGGCTTGTGGCACCAACGAGGGGGAGAGCGGGTCAAAAAATTGCCTGAAAAAACTCGCGCGTAGGCTGTCACGTTTTCAAAAATAAGTGTTTAAATGACACAATCACGCCACACAATAACTTATAGGTAATTACACCAGAGTTGAGGTGAATGATTACACACACATCCAAAGGAAGTACTAATTGCAAAAAATGTAGTGAATAAATGAATGACTTGCGTCAAAATATTGAAGCAAATCCCTTGAACAAACTTTTTCGACAATCTTACAGTTGCAATTGGCTTTGCTGTCAGTACGAAAAAAGAACACTAATTTCAAATTCCCCGTGTGTTTACATGACATGATGATGTGTGCGTGACCTCAACTCTCGTGGAACTATCGATAACTATGGCTATGGTATCTGTTATTCAGCGGCCTTACCGCGAAATCCGAAATCCACTCGACGATTTTTCTGTCACTCTAATGGCGCCTTCGTTACCGTGAATTTGCGGATTTCGGAGCTCGCGGTAGTAGTCCTGGATGCTTAACCAAGTTGCCAATCGCTAACGTTTAGTAGCGTATCGTAGTTTTTCCTCTCTGTCACTCTTTCATATTAGTGCAACAAAGACAGTTAGCTGCCTTTCGTTTACGATTGACGATTAAGCAAGCGATTGGCAACTTGTCTGAGCACCCTGTTATCCGTTCGGCTTGCTCATCATTTATACCTTTAAAACAAGCGTACACGCAGTAGGTGGGTTTTGATTTGTAATTGATTACACATCAAATTATTAACTAAGATAATGTCGAACTTTAATTTAGGAATATAAGATAATTCGTTTATAATTAGTCATATCAGAAAGATAAAAACTAAAATTGACTGAATCATTTTTCATCAGTACCTATACCTACCGTAGTGAAGTGGAAAAGGCAATGACATTAAATAATAAATGGACGCACAGAGCCAAACAAAAAAAACAAGAAAAGTGGCACTAATAGTCATTTCTATCATGTTTCAGTTGAAGCTAATAACGCTCACTTACAATAAACTGTAATAAAAAAACTCAAAGAATAAAAAACTTTGTGAAGTGAGCAATAAGTGTCAAATTTGCGAACAACACCGCAAAATAGTAGAAATTTTTTATGTTTAAGGAATAATGATGCTATACCGTAAGGCGACCAAATGTCAACTGTCACAACTGAATAGCGGAGCAAAAGGACCGCAATATTTACTTCTGCAGCCCATTTTTTGGGGCCATTTTTTTGAGCTGTTTGGGGATCCACTTATATATTCTAAATCAATGGGAAAAGGTTGTAATGCGTATCCGACCGGAAGTCGTGATAATAGAATGGAAAAAGTCTCAAGGATCAATACCAGTGTAAGTTATAGGTAATATTTAAATAAATATCTTGGGATATCTTACACAAATCGAGCTAGTCCCACACCACGGTAAGCTCAATAATTAATGGTTGTGATGTGGGTACCAGGCGACGATACATACCTATAATAGACAGAATTATATTTCTTTTATACATAATAATATGATGTATACAACCCTTTATAGGGCACCGGTTTCAAAAACGACCACCCTTTATTACTTTTATTGACTACATTTTTATATTTTTTCTTGTACAGAATTTTTTATACCTACCTACCTACTGGCGTTGAGGCTTGAATTACAAATAATGTCCTCGCCGGGATTCGAACCCGGAACCTCCAGCTTCGTAGGCAGCGTCACTATAGATAGACTAGGCTACGGAGGCTGACATTCCTGATAATACTTATAATCGAAATATCAGCAAGAATTCAGAATATTTCATTTATTTTATGTTTTTTTTGTGGAACAACTTTTTGACTCGTGTGTTTAAGTAGTTAAGGTGATATCAGACGGTTCACTCGGATGAATGTTCACTCGCGTGAATGCTTCATTTTTGTTTCATTCCATGTTCACACAGCAAAGCTGGAATGACATAGAAATGAACATTCACTCCGCATTTCTGTCAATATGGCGTCCAATGAAGTCGTGTCTCGAGGAATAAGTTTAGTTTGTGATCATTTAATCAAGGAGTTGACAAAAAAGAAACAAAAAAAACGTCGCAGATGGTGGGTGCGACCATGGATTGCCAGAAGAAATTTATTAGGAGCTTCAAACAGATTGCTGACAGAACTGGCCGATGAAGATCCTGAATCCTATTACAATCATCTGCACATAGACAAGAGTAAATTTGAAGAACTTCTGGTTATCATTGCTCCGTTAATAGCGAAACAAAATCCGAGTGAACAGTTCATTCTGTGTTCAGACGGAATGAACTGCTCATTTTCCGTTCATTCGGAGTGCGAGTGAAAAATGCCGAATGAAAATATCCAACATTGTTGGATCGGTTCACTAATGAATTCATTCGGCACTTTTGTTTCACTCCGTGGTTAGACGTGTCATTTTAAGTGAAAGATGCCGAATGAAATGAAAAAATGAACGAAAAATGAACCGTCTGATATCACCTTTACACTACTATTTTATAAGTCATACATGTTAAGGTGATATCAGACGGTTCACTCGGATGAATGTTCACTCGCGTGAATGCTTCATTTTTGTTTCATTCCATGTTCACACAGCAAAGCTGGAATGACATAGAAATGAACATTCACTCCGCATTTGTCAATATATGGCGTCCAATGAAGTCGTGTCTCGAGGAATAAGTTTAGTTTGTGATCATAGGAGTTAAAGTTCAAATCACTGATTAGAAACTTCATAGAATTTGCTCGGATTGTTCTATCTTTATATTCATCAAGTTTGTGATTCCACAAACATTGATAATTTTTGAAGTTTTCCAAAAATAAAAAAGTGTTTTGCTCGTTCCACTTGTAAACCATTTTTCCTGTCGTATTGCAAAATTACTTTAACGAAAATACGATGATACTTTTAAAAACGAATTGGACGGTAGACGATAGATTTAAACGCTGGAGTAGCAACGGTCGGCCGAATCAGATTGAACAGTTCATTCCGTGTTCAGACGGAATGAACTGTTCATTCGGAGTGCGAGTGAAAGATGCCGAATGAAAATATCCAACATTGTTGGATCGGTTCACTAATGAATTCATTCGGCACTTTTGTTTCACTCCGTGGTCAGACGTGTCATTTTAAGTGAAAGATGCCGAATGAAACGAAAAAATGAACGAAAAATGAACCGTCTGATATCACCTTTAGATCTCATATTATACCAAAGAAAAAAATCCAAGGGACCACCTCTGGCTTTGATAAACTTTGGATTATTTCCATCTGATACTATAATTTATGTACTGGTTTTTAAGTACCTAGGTATGGTTACTGCCTCATCAGATTAGCTGCATAAAAAATGAGACAATGAGTAAATACTACTTAAAATAGAGGCACTTACTATACTTATTATTTTTGTTAATTTTGATTTTAAAAATAATTAGGCACTTTAATTTAGGTGAATAGTCTTAGATTCGTTTTGAGTCATAGCTAATTGTTAAAATTGTTACCACCTCGGAGAGCGGTGTCTCTTGCTGGACACAAGTGTATACGATTAAAAATAAGCTTCAGCTTAATTTTATAATTACATCTGTTTGTACGAACTCAAAAAACTTATTAATTTAATGAAATATACACCGTGTTTTTATTGATTTCCGTTAAATAAAAGGGAAGCTTATTTAGGTCAAAAATTATCTATTTCTCTAAGAAACTAGTGTCTTAACTCTTACTGTTCAAGTAAATAAGTTAAACTTATTTTTTAAGGTTGCAACAGCAACCTTTATTAATAATCCTAATGTTACTCATTTTGACATGTGCCGTCAGCAGCCGTCAGTCGCCCGAGATCTTATTTTTAAGGTTCTCTCACACTATTACAATTATTATGTATGAACACGAAAAATTTTTTTTTCGAAATTAACAAAAGCCGATATACCAGGCAACTTCTATTAATGTTCCAAGTAACCTGTCCAGTTTAACGGAAATCAATAAAAACACGGTGTAATATCCATTTGGTAACCTAGGCAACTATACAAAAAGATAATTTTCCGCCGTTATCAGATAAAAATGTAATTAAATTAAAAGGGAAGATTAGGGAATCTTTCAGCCTAAAACAAGATTAGATAAAATGTTGAAAAGTAAGAAAATTAATACACTCATAACTAGATGTATCTACATAAATCCTGCTACTTATCTTTTTAATTTAATTGAACAAATGACTCAAATCAACACACGGAACAGATTGATAATTGAATCAAGATTAAACAGACTTATAAAAGGATGAATTGCTGTTCAGACCTTACTTGATAACAATGAAGGTATTACTGATAGTAGCTTTGGTAGTAGCGGCGTCGCACGCGCATGCCAAATATGCCCCTGGTAGCTACCACGCTAAAGTAGGCATTCCTTTGGCTAGGCAGTTGAAATTGGCTGAAGAACAAGGTGAAAATACGTTGAATCTGAGAATCTCAGATGGACATATAGTCGATATCAGTGAGGTTCCTTACCACGTAAGTGAAATTCTATTATTTATTTTGGTAATAGGATTGTTGACTGTAGTAAAAATAAATTATTTCACATTATGCACGACAGAATACACGAAGAAATTATTACTAGTTAAAATGTAGATTGTAGTAATTTTTGTACAGAACTTCCATTTAATAAATTGGAAAGAACTTAAAAGAGTAGATAATTTGACAATACTTTAAACATGACGTTACTTTTGTATATTTTATATAAAACTTCATAGTGGTCATAGTTTTGACATTTCGAAAAAAGATGTTGATTTGACTTGCCAGTCATCAACAAATGCAATCCTCCGAACTACGAACAAATAAAACATGGAAGCCGCACGCTATACTAAATCGCCTTTCAAAAACAGTCCTGAATTTTAGTTGACAAGTATCACCCCCCTCTTCAATGCATCACGGTAATGAATTTCAATATCAACCTATAAAAACTTAAAACGCCAATTAAAAATAGTTGTGATTGCTCCGTCAAAGTTTTGATTGGCTACATTCTATAAACATTTGTCAAAGATGTTGCGCCGAAATATGCACGGCGTTAAGAAAAGCCCTATGTTCTGCCCAGTTCTGCCCGTCTTGGCACAATTGAACAATTGTTTTTGGGGGCAATTGTGAGCTGGCGTTAGACGTCCATGTTATATATGGTCGCAGCTTCCGAATAATTAATCGATGATAGTCATTAAAACTGCTCAACATTCTCTTGAAGGTGGCAGTCCTTATGAAAGTCTTCTTCATCTATTGGTCGTACTGCGGTGGCAGTCTCATTTCCCCGACTCGCGTGCTCACTGCAGCTCATTGCTACGACGAAGATAGTTACCTTCACATCGACTTCATCCAGACGGTACATGGGACCAATAAGATCTACACAGGCGGGGAGAGAAGGTTTACTACTGATATCGAAATTCATCCGAGGTGGAAGGAGTACGATAATTGGTATGGTGAAGCCAATATTGCTGTTATTCGTATTGATGCTGTTACACTTTCAAGTAAGTTTAGTATACATACATACTCATACACAATATGTATTGTCTTATTTCGTTTACATGTTTACTTGATAACCTACTTCACCCTTATCCTGTATATTTTCTGATTGGATAATGTTCAAATGATCTTTAGTATAGTATGTAGTAAATAAATCTAATTTCCTAAAATCGAGAGCCACAATCAAAGTAAACTTAAAGCTATTTAACTTTAAACAGTTTCGAAGAAATGTAATACCTACTTAATGCTTATTAAAATATTATCGAACAGGGTTACTCACGTATTTAACTCGATACCTGCTCGACATGTTTCGACCCATTAAGAGGGTCTTCGTCCGGAGCACCCTCTGACCCTGAGTAACCCGGTTCGAAAATATTTTAATAATTATGTTTGAATCTCACATTAGTTCTAATTCTAAAACTACTTAATGCCGGCCAAAAATAATCAAAAGGTGCGTTCAAGCCAAAAGAGCATTCGCTGTTCTATACCCCGCTCTACGAAATCAACCAATCACGTTTTGTGTACCGATCGAATTTCGTAGAGTGGGAGGTTAGAATAGCGAATGTTCGCTTGGTCTGAATGCACCTAAAGTCAAACGATTCTATATTCAAGTAGGCATAAAGCAATAAAGACTTTTGAATCGTTACACCAATTTCTGGATATGTGTTTGATCACCAATTCCAATGCAATGTATTATTTGTTTGATTTTTGACAGATCTTATTCAGCCCATCGCTCTTCCCCTCAACGACTTAAATGACTACATCGGGGAATCCGGTCTGATAACTGGATACGGTCTGCCTTACGAGGGTACGTATATATTACCAACTTTGAAGGGCCACAGTAGAAGATAATGTTGTAATCCATTCATTTTGAGATTAAGCCAAATCTGTTATACGAGAAGGCTTAGGTATACTAAATATTACCAGGCTATCTTGCATCAAGGATGATGAAGATAAATTCAATACATCATCAATCATCATCATCAGCCTATGATAGTCCACTGCTGGACGTAGGCCTCTCCTATTAACTGTGCGTATTTGAGTATAGACGCATTAGGAGGTAAAGGCCCATAATTGCCACGCTGGGCAAGCGGATTGGCGATCGCAGTAATGTGTCCACTACTATGATGCTGCGTCATCAATCTGTTAGCAAATAATGGTCAGTGATACCTCAATCCCTTAGTCGACTCTTACGACACCAGAAGTTGGGGTGGTGACAAAAGTATTCTTACTGCCGTCTCCGCACGGCCATAGTTGTAATCAATTCATTTTGGATTAAGTCAAACTTTGTCTACGAGAAGACGTAGGTATACTAAGCAATACGAGGCTATCTGGTATCAAGGATGATGAATATTTTTAAATCTGAATCAAGAATAAAGGTCAGATTACCACTAATAGAAGCCAATCAAAAAAAAATTGATGGAGAAAATCCCCTCTGACAAAAGAATGTTTTTGCAGAAGCTGAGCCGTCTTTAACGCAGCATTTGACCGCAGCCACCGTCCCTATAGTTGACATGAGCGTCTGTCACGAACGATTCTTTCACACACACCGAATTCCTGACGCGATCTGTACTAGCGGTGAAGGCGGCCGAGGAATCTGCATCGGCGACGATGGTGGCCCTTTGGTGCTGAACATCCAAGGAGTTCCTACATTGGTATGTTTTTAACCTTTTAATCTTTCACCTCGCTAGTTTCTCGATTGACAAATTGACTAATATGGACGAATTGGACATTCCCCTTTTGAAATCTGTAGTTAAAGAACTTTGTACTGTGTCTGTAAGTCCCATAGAACAATTACAGAGCCGTTGAGAAGATTGCCTGACATATTATCGTCAGCTGACAAGCAAAACTCACTATAAAATTGTCACTAGAGTCACTACTCGTCACAACCTCTTATGTCAGTATTGAATCAGAATTTAGATACGATCTCTATTTCAAGTAGGTATTTGCTACTTAGTGAGTTTTGGTTGTCAACCGACCGACGTTATAGTCATACTATGGATGTCACGATAAAGTGACATGAACATGGAAATGGCAAATGTAAAAAAGACAATTGTCATTGGCTCCTAAAATTGTTAAATACCTACCCTATAAAACCTTTCACATATTCTTTACTCAAGAAAATGAAAAGGTTATTTTTGGGTTACCTATGAAGCTTTATCAAACAAGCCCAACGGTTTGTTTGATAAAGCATCCTCCTTCATAGTATTTATTTTTCTGTTCCTTTTGACTTGTGACATCACGTCACTTCTTGATATACTAAGAAGGATTGCATACAAAATCATCTTGTATATTTTCTTTATTTACATCTTTGAAATTCTGCCTTCTGCTTAGTTCTACATACAGTACACTATTCACGTTTTGATATAAAATATTTTAATATCATTATTTTGTGGCATTTGTGAATTGCATAAAATTCCCTAGTTAAGTGTTTTGTCGCTCGTTCGCTGTACAGTAGAAAATGCGACTAGGACCAGCGGCTGAAGCGACACGCTAACTTAATAGTTACATGCGTGGCTCCTTCTTTCAGTCACGTCCACGTTGAGTTATTCAAATTGCAGGGGTAAGCGCAAGCTTTTTTAGTACTTAGTGGTGTAGGATTACAAGAATCTGCACTTGTTATTCATCACATCATCATCAACCTTTGATAGTCCACTGCTGGACGTAGGCCTCTCCTATTAACTATGCGTATAGACGCATTAGGAGGGAAATGCCCATAACCACCACGCTGGGCAAGCGGATTGGCGATCGCAGTAATGTGTCCACTATGACGACGCTGCTGTCCATCATCAATATTTTATCAAATAACGGTCAGGGACACTTCAATCCCTTAGTCGACTCTTACGACACCCGCCGGAGGAGTTGGGGTGGTGACAAATGTATTCTTACTGCAGTCACCACACGGCACATGTTATTAGCAGTCACAAAATGAGTATTTTTTTAAATGAAATAAAAAAATGAAATAAAATGTATTCACGACAAGGACATTGAACTATATAATATACACATCTTACAAATAAGCACACAACAGCAGCTTGCCACAAAAGGGTCACAACTCAGCATGTAGCTAGCTACGCCAGCGCTGTTCTTCCGTTGTGACCCACCAGGTATGTACACTGGCCGACGAGGCGACCACGCTGGCAAACAAGTAAACATTAATACAAAATGACTTAAGACTAAACACAAAACATGCCTGTATATATAAAAAAATAATAAAAATAAAAATACGCACGATGGCTGGCATCACATTTACATCGGACGCGTCGCGTTGCATACAGTGTGAAACTGGCTTAAACACTACATACCACATTGACATATAATTTAATCTGTGACTTACAAAACTGGCCTACTACCGCGAAAATCGAAACTCGCAAACCTCGAGGCTTCCTCTCTGTCATCAAACGAAGGCGTCATTATGCCCTGGCCACGACATCGGTCTAAGGCGACCGGCTTAGCGGAAAACGTATGGTGCTCCCTCTCGTATCAGTCGTATCCATATCGGCATCCCGCTCCAACTCATGAATTCGCTCGCCGCTGGTAGCCTTAGACCAATGTCGTGGCCGGGGCATTAGAGTGAGAGTTTTTGATAAAAACTCATTATTTTCAGATTGGTGTCGGCACAACATTATCCCTTAACTGTGGGGATGGGAGACCAAGTGCCTTCATCAGGGTTTCTGCTCATCTATCCTGGATCGAGTCGTTAAACTAAATCAATCATTGTACAGTCAACAATGTCACCAGGTATATCCACGAGGCCAGGGTGCTCATAAATATCTAAGCAGGTCTCCATCGATAGGGCGAGTTCATGTTTGAATATTTTTCAGCATGGTGGCCGCTCGAATATATCTGATGGAGATTGTACTAAGTTATAATGTATACTGTTACCGTTTCCTTCTGTAATGTTTTAATGAAAGAATTAAACACATAGATTTTTTAAATTGGTTTTGAATGATTAATTCCGGGATTTATTAACCAACGCAACCCAAAATAAAGGATATACTAGAAACTCTTATTTTGATGGAGGTAGATTTATCAAATTTCCTGCATTATCAGTCATCCGCAGACCACGAACCCTGTAAAGTGTTCGAAACGTCGGAATGAAGTTAAAATTAGTTAATATACTCGAGTTTATCCGTTTTCATAGTTTTATTTCAGAGGTAGACAACTTAAATAACATCTATAATTACCTATAGTACCTAAACCCATTATGGTAGTAATCCAATTAGGAAGAAAAGCAAACATAACTAACCTGAAACTCCCGAGAGATGTCGCCAGACTCGACTAATGCAGTCTCAGGTCAATCCTTTATTATGTCTACCCTCAACATTTTGATAAACCCTTACAATTATTTGTAGATAAGCGAAAATTTTACTTTATGCGCTGGCAATTAGGTTGTTATTAAAGTGATATAATTGAGCAAGATAAGAGGTTGTCATAATGGTTGTCAGATCATGTGATGATGCGTTTTCATATTTCCCCTCGTTACTGATCACAGTAAAAGAATGTAAACCAGTATCTTCTTCATATTTCCTTACTATTATCTATTTATGTTGATATTAATATAATTCGTATTGTAGGTATCTAGGAGAATTTTATAGCCAGTTCATAAACGTCCAATTATTATTTTATACTAATATGACAATCTAAAAAGGGACACGAAGGTCACGAAGTAATTGAACTATCTCCGCCCCTAAGGTTATACACGCTGATTTTTTTGTTACCGATCAAATTTTAAGGGGACATCAGATTTTTTTCTCGTATCAGATGTCGGTCCTATAGTAAAAGTTCATACATAAGAGCTGATTCATACATAGTAAGTTACACAAAATCAACCCTCTAAAATTTTAACGGTGAATTAAAAATAACCCTGTATGACTAGAGGGAGTTAAATGGAAACAAGAACTACGGACTTGTAAGGTCCTATTTTTTTTTTATTTCCTGTACAATTTTATTCTAACAGTAATATCGCGAGCTTGCGAGGGCACGGCAAGAAACTAATATGTATGACGGGTACCGGAGTAAAATGAGCCAGCACCGTTAATGTACTGGAAATATGCTATTCACTGTGCTGTTGTAGAGTGAAGTACAGACGGACGGATGGACGTCTAACGGCATGTCTGGGGGAGTTATGCTTTTAATTTGCATGTTTATTGGAAGTAATGAGAAACATTCACAAAGATATAAGTATCCTATAAAAATAGTGCTCTAGGTTTTTAACCGACTACAAAAAAAGGAAGAGGTTCTCAATTCGACTGTTTTTTATTGTTGTATGTATGTTACCCGATATCTCCGAGAATCGTGAACCGATTTTAATTTTTTTGTGATCGAATATGTATAACGCCGAGATGGTCCCGTTGACACCAAGTTGGGTTCTGAAGATTGGATCTTTTAGAAATCGAGGGATATTTCTTCAAATGCGCTTTTGGTAATTTTCTGATATAATTTTTGAACAACCTTCTATTGACACGGTGTTGGAGCTCATGTTCAGATATTTTTGAGAACAGAAGCCGCTTCTCTGATAGCACTAGCCCGGGAATAGGTACATTATGGGACAAACGTTTTGGCTCGAAGGCATGTGAATAATAAATATTATTTTTAAAAAGGGAAGAATATATAGATTATTATTTGTGATAAACACAGTGTCTTACATAAACACGAAAGAAGACGTTAAAATATTTACAGTATAAAGTTACATCCTATATACATACTCGTATTAAACTGGTTCATTTTTTATTCATCGTTTAAAATTTAGAGGGTTAATTCTGAGGTCCATCCATCCAACATCAGCCTATGATAGTCCACTGTGGACATAGGCCTCTCCTATTAACTATGCGTATAGACGCATTAGGAGGTAAATGCCCATAATCGCCACGCTGGGCAAGCGGATTGGCGATCGCAGTAATGTGTCGACTATGATGACGCTGCTGCCCATCACCAATATTTTGTCAAATAATGGTCAGTGACACTTCAATCCCTTACTCGACTCTTACGACACCCGAAGGAGGAGTTGGGATGGTGACAAATGTATTCTTACTGCCGTCACCACACGGCTAATTCTGAGGTCATATTGATGAAATTTATAAGAAATCTGATGTTCCATACAAATCCTGAGTTATATTAGTAGGCTGAAATATATGGACGTCATATTTTTAGGGTAACCCTTTTAGATTCTTCATGGCCGTCTGTCCGTCTGTCACAGCCGATTTACTATAAATGCTACAGTAATAAAATTCGGTAAGGATATATGTTGTATGAACCGCTACAGGATTATGATACTATATTGTAAAAAAAAACATTGGGGTAGGGGCCCTCCATACATGTAACTGAGGGATAGAATTTTTTTTTAGATATGCAGGGTGTAATCGATAAGTGTTTACAGGCCATAATTCCGTAAATATGAGAGATATCAGAAAACTGTTAACTGATATCGAAAGTACGTTACCCAACGAGTAAATTTACACTAATAACTTTTTAAAATAAAATTAGAAATATCCCAAATATTTACTTCAAACCCTTCCATACATTTATTAGGTAACCGTTCATTCAAAGATAACAAACTTTTCATTTAAGAATAAATGTTAGATTAATTATTTCATAAACGGTAGTATTATTATTTTATTACAATGCATGTATTCGTACAAATAACGAATCTTTAACAATGTTATCTCTTACGACACCCGACATTATGTAAGGCTGTAAGTCGTCATACTCAATGTATGGGAGCATTTTAACTTAGTATTTTTAATATTACTTCATTTATTTAGAAAAAGTTGTTAGTGTAATTTTACTCGTTGGGTAACGTACTTTCGATATCAGTTAAAAGTTTTCTGATATCTCTCATATTTACGAATTATGGCCTGTAAACACTTATCGATTACACCCTGTATATATAAGCGTGTGGGGTATTTATAGAAAGGTCTTTGAAAATGATATGAAGGTTCATAAATCTCATTTTGATTGAAGTGAACCGTTTTCGAAATATCAGCTCTCAAAGTCTGAAAAGTGTGTGTCCCTCTCTCTATTTTTTAAACTACGTGGTATAAAATTCTAAAAAAAATATGTTATGAATATTAATAAACTCTATCAACGATTTTTGGTTTGATTAAATTATCTCTTATAGTTTTTGAAATAGATTGATTTGACTGTATTTTTTAACGATAAATTGATAATGGTACGGAACCCTTCGCGCGTGAGTCCGACTTGCACTTGGCCGATTTTGTTTTTGATCGAATCCGATGTCGATCCCTTAGTAAAAGTTCATCAATAAATATGACCTTAGAATCAACCCCCTAAAGTTTGGCCGTGAATAAACAATTACCTTGTATAAAAGCTACGGTGATCTTATTATCAATTTATATTATATGACATGTATATTGAAAATTCGATTGGACCCGAATTCAACCGTCTGCGTCCAGAGGACTACGTTGCCGGAATAACTTCGCTCAAGTCATTAATAGTTTAACCTCGTAATCGTGAACAGGGAAATAATGCAAAAAGTTAGCAATGAATATTCTACAAAATGTAAAAGCACGCACAGTAGATTATGCTAAGATAAACTTTAAAGTTGGGACTACGCAAAATAGGCACGTTTGATGTCGTGTTGCCGAAAAAATGGTCAGAATACTACAACAACAACAAGTATTACTAATATTTTTAGACAATGTGCGTACTTAATTACACTACAATTCAACCTAAGGGATTTTTTTTTTTGTAATCCTGAAAATTATTCTTCCAGATTTGGACGTGTAGGTCATTCGTATCAGAATCACGAACTGATTCGATCTAGAAAATAAAAAATAATGTAATAGAATCCATTACATTATGTGCGTAGCGTAACGGAAACAAAAATTTTGGGATTTATTTTTCAAATTTTATAATAAATCAGCTTTTTTGAAAACGCCCTAAGTAATAAAAACGTCTAATGTTACGACTTATTTTTATAACCAAGGCTGTAACAAGGATGTCGTTTGGCTGCAAGTATCATGCAGTATTAGAATAAATATAATCGTCGACTCCGATGGAACTGGTCTCCGCCTTGCGCAGGTTTTTGCGCACCATACCGTCTTGGCGCCTGCGCAGAGTAAGCTTAGATTTGACAGAGACTTCAGAAAAGGGCAATTTTGTATGGCTAGTCCCCAAAATCTACTCAGATAGGGTGTCTACAAATTAGTATCTAGTAGGTATACTGGTATAGTTAGTCAGTTGTACCTGTTAAGGTGGATTTAGACCAAACGAGCGAATGCTCATTCTATCCCCCACTCTACGAAATCAACGAATTTCGACGAATCACTTTTTGTGTAACGAACGAATATGTATCGAATTTTGTAGAGTGGCAGATAGAATGAGCATTCGCTAGTTAGGTCTTCATCCCCCTTTACATTAAGGCTAGCCTTTACCAAAAAATACCAAGCCGTGAATAGTCGATTTTTTTACCACATCTTACAGAAGTCTGAAGCCGGAAGCCTGAACACAAGCAATTAATATTATTATGTATGTCTTCTGGCTGCTGAAATGGAGGAGGCCTATATCCCAAGAAGGACTTACCCAAAAAGCACAATAGTACATTACTATAGAGGCCGGAACGAACGGGGCTGCCGGCCGAAGACATATAGATGGCCGAGCGAAACGAGGCCGGATAGGTCTGAGGCGGGCAACCCCATATTTTCGGCCGAGGTAGGTATGTATAGTGCTTTTCTCAAACATGCAATGAAATGAAAAACAAAAACACCAAACTTATTTTTTTTATATGCATAGTGGCAGACTGTCGTGATATATGCTTATGCCACAAATTTATGTGAAATGGAATTCAAAAAGAGCATTTTGCCGGCCTAGGCCTTGTTAGACTTGTATTAAATTCCATTAACAACCTCTTGTCCTAGTCGCACCTGAAACGTTATACTTTGCCTATTATAAGGAACATAACATCAATATTTTCATTGCATGTTTGAGAAAAGTATATTTTATATTATAATATATTTAAATTGATTGTCTTTATATAAACTTTGTTTTTCTAATGTAATGTATGCATTTTTCTGTAATTTCTATGGTTAACTATGGGAAATAAAAGGCTTTTTTTTATTTTTAAGTCTCCCGCTTCATAAAAGCTTCATAAAAACGTAAAATGAGAAGAAAATTCAAAAACAGATCAGAAATTTTACTATCTTTGGGATTAAATGCCTGGTTTATGGTAGAGAGGTCATATACCTAATCTAGTCACTATAAACTGTTACACAGAGACTGATAAAACTGATGTTAATTTTAACGAGCAAAGTTCATATTAATTTTAATGCTCTTGATAAACGTAAAATGGCATTAAATACTGTTACTTTGCTAACTGGCCGTTATTTATCTATTTAATATTTATTGTACAGAATAAAAATCATACAAAAGGCTTCATGTTATGAAGTTATATAAGTAAGATTAGAGATTATTTTGTTTTTTAACCCTAGGCCCTATCTTTCCCTCCGGATGTGAAAGTTAAAATAAAATAGCAGACGTTTTTGTAAAAAAATATAAATATCAAAGACAGGTACTTAGGTACCTAGGTATAGTCAATGGCATACAAATTGTATAGGTACATATTTATGCTCTAGCTAGACTGTACATCCACTGACAGTCTACCTATTTTCTTAACGTCTGAATGTAGGTACGTTATATGCGCAGTGAGTCTTTAACATAATTTGCAAGGTTCATAGGCCCATAGCGTCTTACCATCAAGTGCCCTCTATACTTATTCGCCAGCATCTGGTATATAAACTATAAGTCTATACTTGCCTTCGTACTTGGACATTTCCGTATGATTTCTGACATTTCCGTGAAAGTACGAAGGAAAAATCTACTAGCCCCTTCAATCAGAAACGTATCCTGACTTAGCAAGCCGCGCTAAGTATTGTTTGTCCCTTACGATCTTATAGACAAATTGATAAGACAGAAAGAGACAAACAATACTTAGCGGCTTGGAGACTAATGAATAAGGGGGTTACATCTGTAAAATACTCTGTCTCGTATACCCTATTGGGATAATGGCTGCGATTAGCCGTGGTGAGTTTTTGTGCGCGCGCGCTTTCAAAATGCGCGAGAGACGAGTAATTGATATGGATTGCTCGACAGTCTTCTGTTGGTGTCGCTTACATAACTCCTAGGCCAAGTGAACCAGATTATACGGAGTGAAGCAAAAGTGGGGATACGTTTTAGAGCACAGAAGTTTAGTAATATTCAGCTGGAGAAAAAGTTTAGCTGAACTAATAATCTTAATAAAAATAACCTTCCTGGATTTTTTATGGAATGTCCCTCAGGTCAGAATACATATATTATAATATACTTAGTTACTAAATAGGCGCTTCCAATAACATGCAGTGAATTTGGGAAGTATTTTGGTATGAGACGTTTTATTTATGTTTTAGTTTCAATTATATTGAGTGCAATGGAAACTGAACTTTGCGAATACAAATTTGCCTCAACAATTGAAACAGTTCGGTATTAGAGGTATTACCCTGAAAATACAATAGAAAATTATTATAATATATTACATTAAATTACGCTGACTCACGTAGAAAAGAGTAATTTAAATCTATGAAGAAGATATACGCAAAAGAAGAATTAAATAAGCACAAGAGAAACAATTGTATATTACACTCTGTATAATTAATAAGACATTTCTCATTCTAACTTCGAGGTCCAATTATACCAGTTATCCTGTAGCTAGGCCTTATAATCCTTATATGCATAGAAAGATAATTATCTAGTTATGCTAGTTTTTCTATCCCATCTATGACTCGGTTCAATCCAGAATATTTGAGGCATATCTCGACAGTTATGGCGCTTAGCTTCAGGCACTGGTCTCACCGCGAGCTACTAAGCTATAAACTATCGGCTATAAACACGAACAAAAAGATACGCACTCCCGTATAAAAAAAGAGACACGGCGATACTCGCCCGGCGCACGGCGGTGATAGCTGATAGCCGGGCGAGTATCGCTGTTAAGGTGCATTCAGACCAAAAGAACATTCGCTGTTCTAACCCCCCACTCTACGAAATTCGATCGTTACACAAAACGTGATTGGTTGATTTCGTAGAGCGGGGGATAGAACAGCGAATGCTCTTTTGGTCTGAATGCACCTTTACTGGGTGATTCTGATTACTTGCACCATTACTGTTA
>JALPQI010015042.1:0-22693 GCA_025490895.1 Thaumatotibia leucotreta | reverse complement strand
TCAAGCTCGTCGCCTTCGATTACTCGCTCGAGCTCTTGTGCTTCACCGGCCTCGTCCTCCAAGAACACATCCTCCAGCAGAGACATTATTGTATTTCAATTCCCCGAGGAAAACTTATAATTTTCGTTTTGATTGTTTATTTTAATAAATGAAATTGATCTTAAATATCTGCAAAGTATTACATTTAAATAGATTTTTTTTTTTTTTTTTTTTTTTTTTTTCCTCTGGCTTTACTCCTTGCTTGTTTCCACAGCAAGGTGAATTTGCCAATGTCAAGGTGATTGTTGTTTTCCTTTTCCGATGGACTTTCACACGTGAGGAGAACGAGTTTCTATTTTTTTTTTTTTTTTTTTTTTTTTTTTTTTTTTTTTTAAATAGATACAAATTAAATAATAAATTGATTTGACATTGACAGCTACAAATTTAGGCGGGAAAGTTTGTTTTTTTTATTTTCATTTTACACAGGTAACAAATTTAACTTGAATTTAAAATGAAAGTGAAGTGAACTGCATAAGCCACATAATCACAAGATCAATTTTCTATTCAAATGTTTTATTTTTTTTTATAGATTAATCCCGAAGCCGGTATATGTTTTTTCTTATGGCTTGTGTATTATACAAGAATGCAAGTAGAATGGAACGTTTCATAAATTAGAGGAAATTAGCGAAGACAGATAAATTAGGCATGTCAAACTTCCGCTTTACTTTTTATATTTAAAAAATGTGTAAAAATTATGAAATGGCTTGTAAAATAAATAATACTACGTAGCAATAAAAAAATAAATTGCATTTTTTTGTACAGTACCTATATTTTTTTTTTCTTTATGTGTAATCTAGTTTTTTACTATTAATAAGACTTCGTAAAAAGCATAGAATATAACAATAAACGTATACATAATGCATTTAAATAAGATACAGTACCCCGGCGCTATTGACTTTGATTGTTACATAATCATGAAATTTTTTGGCAATAAAAACTGGCCATTCTTCAAACCGTTACGTTAAACGTGAACATGGAACACCACTAGCAAATCACGTGACCAGCTTGCGTTTGAGAGCGCATCACAGGTATGGAAATCAGGAAATTTTATTAAAAAATAAGTTGATTTTCGGATATTGCTTTAGAATTAAGGTAAAGATAAAAGTTGAGATTTAATTGTGCGTTGATGTGCGTAAAACTATGTGTAATAATGGTGCTGTGTACGTAATTCCGTCATAAAAGAGACTGGCTGTCATTTTGATACCAAGAAAGCTGCTTCAAGAATGGCGTCCCCCACATGTGCCGCTGGTATTCGGTTTCGCGCTGAACGGGATAGGATTCGATGATGCGTGTTCCTTGAATCGTGGAAAAGTGCTGCTTTCGCAATTCTGAGTGGTTTCCGTAGGAAGCCGACGCGCATCCTCGTTTTTCGTGTATCGCCCTTGCGTTCCACTTGCAATGAATCATTGTCCCGATTTCTGCTAAAAGAAGCTGAATACTTCTGTTTCTGTTCAGTTGCTCCGGTGCGGAAGTAAATGTTGTTGTTTGAAAAAGTTTATAGAAGTGTTGTGGTAGGTAAAAGTTGTAGTTTGTAGTAAATTTACACAAGTGTTTTGTTTATCAATTTGCCGCTCCTACACCGCCTCGGACGGTAAGCGATGTCTTTGTGCTGTTATAGTGCCCACGTATTTTGTTGATCGTCGTATTTTCTGACAGATTTTTGGTGGGTATGTGATTTTTGCACTTTAGTGCAGTTGTAAATTGTTAACAAAGCTTTGAATAAAATAATAGGTTATGTGGGAGGGCATTCACTTTTTGGAGATGCATGTGTCCTTGACTTTTTTCTGATTGGAACAATCAAGAAGGTGAATATTTGATAAACTACTGTAAAACGGTAATTAGAATTTATTAGGATATATCTCGTATACTGAGAATAAAAGTAATGTTTTGTTTATATCATGATAAAAACTATTGCATGTTGATAACATTCACAACATTAACATTCCTTGACTGATAATGTTAATTCATTCAGTCATGTAAATTGCCATTAGAAATTATAACAGCTGAAATAGCATAGAATTTGATAGTTGTGGGTAGAATTCTACCTGGTTTTCTAGTAAAATGTTAATGTCAATATTCCAATTAGGTTCTGCTATTACCTCAATGGTTATATTTTTTATAAGTTCCCTGTAGTTTATACATGTAGTTTCAGCCAAAATGTAGGTTGTAGTTGTTAGATATATTTTTAATCTATAATAATCCTAGATCTTTGTTTTCTTAGGTCCATGTGACCTTTAGACTTTAGATGTTGAAGTGGCTTATAAATTAATTTTCTCCCTATAGTAGCTTTTTACTGTCAGAATAGGGTTTTCTATAACATGAAGTACTTTTAATAAATATTATTTAGATCAATCTTGGTAGTTTAATATTTCTAATACTTGAACAAAAAAAAAGGGTTTAGAAAGTCTATTAACAATGACATTCTATTTAAACTTTAATTAACACCCAATAAGACATTTAATCTTTAACTAATGTGGCAAAACTATGGAATATAGGTATTTTGACTGAATACTCCATTTCAACATGAACTTTTAATGTAAATAATTTAGTCACAATATATTTTAATGTAAACCTGGATTAAGTTTAATATTTCAGCTGCAAAAAGAGGAAATTTCCTGAATCTTTATTTTGTATAGTGGAGTGAGATTAAATATTGTTTTAATCTAATAACAAAGATGTGTTAGGGTTCCATACCTTAAAATAATATTTTAACCACTATTATCATCAATTGTATTATGACAATTTTTAAGGATGGAGGAAAACTAATTGAGCTAGTATAAAGTATGCTCATGTGCTCTATGTTTTTAGTTTAGTTTAGTTTATATTTTAAATTATAATAATATATGTCATAGTAATGAATGATTCTTACACAGTTTTGTAAACTTTTTTCTATATACCTAACTTTTATATAAACCAGTCCAATTTGCAGTCAAACTAAAGATTTGTCGCGCTATGTACTGACACTACCACCCTTTAAAAACTAAATATGACACAAATATTTAGATATAACCTAAGATTGGAAAACATATAAAGTTGTCATTAACTCATTTTGTGACAAAAAATTTATGGTATTTGGAATACCTCCTCCATAATTGGCTGACAATTTACGGAAAACTATTGCAAAATGTTCCCTTGTTATTTATGTCTCAATCCAAGTTGAAATAATAGGTATGTTAAGGTGCGTTTAAACCAAAAGAGCATTCGCTGTTCTAGCGCCCGTTCTACGAAATCAACCAATCACGTTTTGTGTACCAATTGAATTTCATAGAGTGGGAGGTTAGAACAGCGAATGCTCTTTTAGTTTGAACACACCTTAAAATATGAATTGCATCGAATTTTAATACAGATGCTCTGGGAGTTTGGGATTGAGATAGATGCATAAAATTAGAGTATCAAATTCTTTGCTACCACTTTTTTCTAGCATTTGCTACAATTCAAGGAGCTCATGCTTGGGACAGTGTTGTCACGAGATAGACTATCCATCGCTATTTTATTAATACAGTCAGTAAAAGACGAAAACTCTTTCTCTCAGTGACCTTTGCACCAATTTTAAATGTAAGCTTAAAAAACTAAATACACGTTTTTTTTTCGTATTCCTGACAGCAAACCCTTTCATTTGATACCCATATCATGGGGGTGGATTTCAAAGCGTGTGCATAAAATTTCATCCTAATCGAAATCCGGGAAGTGGCCAAATAGATTCCAAGATTTTTTACATACATAGGTAGCTAGTTACAAGTGAAGCTGATAAAAACATCTTAAAAGTATGAAAAACGGAGCTTTTTGTTACACATTATAAGCTAGCAAACATATTTTAAGTACTTGCTAATTGAAGTACAAAATAAGCAGTTGTCATTATCATCTGTGGGTGTTTCCATAAGTTCCGTATTTCTTATTATTAATAATATAGTAAATATGAGTTCAGTTTAAATTTTTGACCATAAAACACACAAGTAAAATTAGAAATATCAAGAAACTTTCCTATTACATATAGCAATGTTCGGCTCCAACGGCTGCCGAAGCTGACTCGCGTTGTATGAATAGTACATTACTATAGAGGACGGGAAACGAAGGGTTCCTTCAAAGATGAAAACAAAAAACTACTTTTAGGAATATCGAAGACTATCATTTTTATTTAGGTAATAATGTTCATTTTTTTATTATTATAAGAGACTTAACCTCCAAAGATTTAATTGTTTAATCCTGCCGGAAAATAATATTGTCTAAAATCCGTTACGTGTCATACTACATGTGTCCTCTCCTTTAGACACCCTTAAAAAACTTGCGTATAGTGTGCACGGCGCATAACACATAACACGTCAATAACCCTATCGCGAAGTAAACGCGTTTGCGATTTCACGGACGATGACCTTAGCATCCAAGGTTTTAATTGTTGGCTCAGAACCATTAAGACCCAAGTTATAGCTAATATGTTCTTAATTCGCGTCTTACTGTTATATTTTACAGGTTATCCACTTTTTGATGGACAGTTTTGACGGTATTTCCTTCGTTACCTTAAATGTCCAGATTTACCAAAAAATCTGTTCTCTGATAATACATAATATGTTCTCCTAACAGTTGTTTAAAAGTTGTGAAGTTTAAAATTAAAATATCGGGACGTCCTCTAATAATTTAGGTGTATAAGAGTACACAACTTTACAGATCTAGATTACCTATTATAGTCAAGCTCATAAAACAAGGACATTGATAAGAATAATAGAGAGGGATGAAAATTTATGATGATGATTGATGATGCAGTTTTCGTTTTATGCTTTTCGAACAGAAGGTGCACAAACTATCATTGTGCGTTGACACACACTTGGCCATTTTTTTTGTTATTTTATTACGGATGGAGTCGACGGTAGTAATGCAAATGTTAACGACTTTAATCCTTGTAGCTTGGGCATACCTGAAAAGTATACCTACATATTTTCAGACGTACGCTCGAAGCGAAAAAAGTACGAATTATGTTTTTATCAAAATGAACATAATTGTAATCATATTTTTTCAATTGTTTCAGCTGCTTGTAAATAGAGGCTGTAAATATAATTATAGCAGATAAAGATGAGTTTGGGAGCACGCGCCACCAAGGGTGGTGCGAAGGGCAAGGACAAAGCCCAGGACAAGGCCAAGGGCGTCGACAAACCACCGGCCAAGGAGAAGGTCAAACAACAGCTACAGGTTAGTTGGGTCAAGGTCAAATTGTCGATAGGGTCCAGCCAGAGGGCTGTCAATGATAAAAAGAAGCAAATTTCGAGCATCTATCTCTTGTCACTCCTGGAGAACGGTCATACAGCAGCTACAGGTTAGTTGGGTCAAGGTCAAATTGTCGATAGGGTCCAGAGGGCATTCAATAAAAAAAAGAAGCAAATTTCGAGCATCTATCTTTGTCAATCCTGGAGAACGGTCAAACAACATCTACAGGTTAGTTGGGTCAAGGTCAAATTGTCGATAGGGTCTAGAGGGCATTCAATAAAAAAAAATAAACATATTTCGAGCATTTATATTTGTCACTCCTGGAGAACGGTCTAATAACATCTACAGGTTAGTTGGGTCAAGGTCAAATTGTCAATAGGGTCCAGAAGGGCCACGAAAAAATAAACGTCAGAGCACCTGTCTCACTACGAGTACTCCAAAGAGATGGCCAAACTATAGCTACTGGTTAGTTTATTTAAGGTCAAAATTGTAAACATCTGCATGTTACTCCAATTGGATCTTCTTTCGATTAATTGAAATGGACGATATTAGATTTCGCGGTAAGCAGTAAGAATGGCATTAATGAAAACAAACGCCAAATGCAAAATGTGTGAAGAGTAAACCCAATGACCAGGAAAACATCTTCGGCTAAAGAATGTTGAACTTTACTGCAGTTAGGTCAAATATTAAAGTAAATTTCGCAACCCTAAAAGTTTGATCGATATACTTTATTGAGACAGGTCAGGCCCAGTAAAGGTCAAGGTCGTCACAAGTTACTAGGCCAAGGTTAATCATATTATCATAGAAATATACGTAAATTTCTTCAGTGGGATCACATCTTTTTGGCTTAAATTAATAAATATGCATGTTCTTTTGAATTGCCATTTTCATTTCAGAATGTATGTAATGTTTAGTTATTAGGTTAGATAGCTTAATTTAAACGCCTTATTACTAAACTTTGTCTTCTGTGTAATTCTCATTTAGATCTGTGAGTTGCCACAGCCATGTGTAATCAACCAAAAATGTGGTTTACCACTTTTCGACTTCATTACAACTAAATAGATTCGAAAAGTGATAAACAACATTTTTGTAGACTGTACAGAAAGTTAACGTTACCTAAACTTAATTATCTATATTTTTATATATGAAAAGAAAGTTCGATGCTTCACAAATAAGTATCAAAATATTGGACTTCATGGAAACTCTTAACTTTTGAACATGGTCGTGACACGCCTGTCAAAGTAAATAAAAAATACCCTGCTGTGTTTTAATATAATAAAACATAGGTAAAAAGCTGTATATTTCAATGAAAAAAAAATTTAGGTACTTCTTAGCTTAATCTATAACATTTTAAATTATTAGCTAAGAAGGGTAGTTGAGTTTAATTATTGGTATAAACTTTTAACATGCTCAAGAGTATATTGTATTATATTATTTATGGTTAGTGTTTAACAATGCCTTTTTAATTAAAGTTATTATATTCTGGGGCTTAGACTATGTTCTAAAATTTGTTTAACCTGGATATAGAGTGCATGGCGCATGGACAATCCTAGAATCCTACCCTGCTAGCAATCTAACCTAAACTTAACCATCTTGTTCCACAGCTTATTAACTAAGCAAAGAAGGCAGTAGTTAAACATGGGTGGACATTCATTCAGCCTTGCGTATTTTCCTTTTGTCATTACATAATATGTGCTGACAAGGAAAATTATCTCAATGTAACAAGTTCCAACAAATTTTAACGTTGTTATAGTTTCAACTTATGCCTTATCTACCTCACTACTCCTTATTCATCTTACTTATAGCATAATTTCATTTAATTTATGTTCCAGGCAACCACAGAACAGATGCGTATGGCAAACATGATCGACCATCGCAAAAGTGACGACTCCACGGACGTCCGAAGAATGGTGAGATCACTTTCACACGCTATCGTCGCTTCTCGATTTCCAATCCGATTGTTATTGTGGGAGAAGTGCCCGACAAAAAGAGATCTAATTCTTATTTCTTTCTTATAGTGACATGACATGACGATGCTTTTTTTTAAACTTTACTATAGTTTGTCAAAATTTGTAAACAATTGACTT
Source organism: Thaumatotibia leucotreta (assembly GCA_025490895.1). Classification (NCBI taxonomy): domain Eukaryota; kingdom Metazoa; phylum Arthropoda; class Insecta; order Lepidoptera; family Tortricidae; genus Thaumatotibia; species Thaumatotibia leucotreta. The sequence goes on along the minus strand of JALPQI010015042.1, from coordinate 15,371 downwards.
ACATGAATGGGTTGATTAATAGGGTGGATCGATTTTTTTATTTTCGGAAATTCATAAAATAACGTTTATGGATCGATACTTCGTGGCTAGAGAAACATTATATGATCATTTTTGGATTTACTTTTATTTTGTACCTCGTTTATAGGCCCAAAAATCGACTCTATTTTTAAGGTTTTTTTAAGAAAAGTCAGTAGTTCGTGAATATTTTTGGTTTTATTTTTATGTAGAAACAAAATAACATTATTTGTCATAAATTTAGAATTTGCACAATTTAATTATATGAAAATTATAACCAGTATCGACAAACCCTGTTTTTCAACTTTGAGGCTCTTGGGGCAGTATTTGCCAAATGAATATCGGAAAAAGGTATATTGTTAAAGAATGTTACTTTTTACGACTATCATTCTATTGGCCCGCGGTTCCAAAAATCCGAAAAAAAAATTATTTTTCATACTTCAATGTATGGACCAAAATTTTTTTCAGGATTTTCTGATACGGGCCACGTATAGGAATAACCTGTCTAAAAAGTAACTTTTTCAACAATATATCTTTTTCCAATAATCATTCGGGAAGTACTGCCCCAAGAGCCTCAAAGTTGAAAATTATTTTTTGGAGATACTGCGAACAATTTTCATATAATTAAATCACACAAACCTTAAATTTATGAAAAACAATCTTATTTTGTTTATCCATAAAATTAAAACAGAAAATATCCTTGCTCATCCGAGTTTTCTTAAAAAAACCTTAAAAATAAGGCTGATCTTCGGGCTTCTATATGGGGTCCATAAGGATAAAATATCCAAAAATGGTCATAATATTTTTTGTTTTTCTAGCCGCATAGTATCGATTCGTAAAGATTATTTTATGATTATCCGAAAATAAAAAAAACGATCCACCCTATTGATTAATCGTGCATGACTTGATTTTATTATTTTTTATGTGCAAAATTGAATTATTGATTTACGTAAGTTACGTATAATTCAAACATTTTTATTCCCGTTTTCGGGGTTGTAAACATAACGCGGGTTGTCCCACGAGTCCATATTTTGCTAAACTAGTAAACCTCATAATCATAATCAAAAACTAAGATCTGAAATCGAATTGGAGATCAAAAATGTAAACAAATGGGATACCACCACAAAAAAATACTCACGAGAGGTAGGTAATCTAAAATCATTAAAATACTTATAAAAAAAGGCGTATTTACAGTCAATGACGGTACGTAATTTTTTTTAATATTTTACTAATTTTTAATACAAAACATTATTTTTTTAATGATATATTTCGCTAGTTTTAATAAAATGTGAGGTGTTCGATTTATACTACTGGCAATGATAAGAAATCTTAAACATTTGGTTCGCAGTTATAACAATAACTAGTTTATTCGTAATTTAATACGGTAACTACACTAAGAACCATTTAAGAGGATTCGCATTTATAACTATGTACTTAAAAAATCAAAACAAGATGGTGCTCCAAATGACTGTTTTATGAATTTATAAAAACTCCTAAAATTTAGCATTGCAAAGTACATGATTTTTAGTATTTTTACCTGCAAATCGATCATTTCATATTTTAATCGAAATGGATTCGATTGTAACTATAGATGAAGACTGGAATTCGTTCCCCGACTATCCTAAAGATTAAAGTAACACGACATTCGTTTTCAAACATTGATTACATAATTCTAGCAAATTTTCTAGGTATTATTTTTGTAGTCGGGAACCGTGGACACGTATGTTTTTTTTATAGTCCTATCCAAAAATATGTTAACGATTGTGATACTTGTGTATTGAACGTACTTTGACTTTCGCGTATCTACATCTACACATAAAACATTGTCTTAGGTTTAGTACCTGTAAGGATAGTTGTAAGTGTAGATATAAATAAAATAAAATAAAAAACCAATCTCAAAATGCGACGTTAATTTACAAAGGTGTGAAGAACATTCGATAAAAAAAGTTTTATACCCCTGGAGTGTCAATTTAATATTGACTTTGTAATGTCATGTCATTGTCATAGATTGTTTACATTTTTGATCTCGAATTCCATTTCAGAGCTTATATGCAAAAGAGTTACGTCAGTAAGTTGCAAATAAAGTAACTCCTCCGTAAGTTACGTGTTTCACAACCGCTGAAATATCTGTTATTTCGTTTTAAAAGTGATGTGATAGTGATAATGTAGTAATACCCAATGATGAGAACTCATAACTGAGGGGGGCCGTTGCGGCGTTGCTCGGTCGACATGTCACGACTTGTTCGCCTATCGGCGCGTGTCCGCGCTGCGCCGTGGCGGAGATGCCCTGTGACCATAGATTATGAGAGCTGAGGGCTTGATACATCTGTCTTCTGCATACTATCTGAACATGCTGTCTTCTTTTAAAGCTATTTTAGCTAAATAGTATAACATCAACAGGTGCTAGAGCTGATGGAGATGACATGTCGCACTGAGGAGGAGGTGTGTTCGGCGCTCCACGACTCCGACAATGACATGGTCGCCGCGTGCAATCTTCTTCTGGAGGAAAGTCAGCGGATACAGGTATGAATTCAAGTATTGTAAAATAGACAAGAGGGTACTTCTTATGTAGTTTGAAAGGTGTGTCACGACCATGTTCGAAAGTAAAGTGTTTATATATGTATTATATAAAAAATCAAGTTTAAGTAACTTTTTGTACATGGCTGTGACAACTCACAAATCTAAATGAGAAATAACCAAGATACAGGCGACTTTTTTATGTTAGGAAATATGTCTACCTGATTTGCAGATTGACACGTATCCAAGAGACACATTTGAGTCAGTCAAACCGAATACTGCTGCTTATTGTATCAATTTAGAACAGATAAGACTGGAACATACTTCAAACATATTCAAATTCAAAGATACTTCAGGATATGTTTGTCAGGCGTACAAATAGTAACCTGAGAGGGCACTCTTTGGCACTTGTACGCTCACCAAGTTCTAGCAATCCCAGGCACCATTTTTTGTCTAACCGTGTGGTGAAAGAGTGGAACAGTTTACCTGAGTCAGTGATAAGTGCGTCATCTGTGAACTCTTTTAAAAATAGACTTGATGAATTTACAAGGAACAGAAACGAAAACACAAGACTCTTGATTGTGCACGCATCAGCTATAAGCTGCCTGTGCATAAATAAATAATAATAATAATAATAAAGGATTCAGCGCTACGTCTATAGCCGGGTCCACACTAAACGAGCAGTCTCGCGAGGAAATTGACAAGCGAGTCTGCTGTCAGTGTGGGCTTACCTTATCTGAGGAAAAGCATGAGCAACCACATGCTCATTCGATTACATATGTAGGTGTAGTTAGTAATCTAGATTACAAATGCACAGTAAAATGTAATTTGCAGAAGTAATCAGATTACTTTTTGCCCAACTTTGGCCTCCTGCCATCGACTGGTGAGAAAATCGACGCGTGAGGCTGCTCATTCTGTGTGTACGCAGCTTATAAGTCGCGGCAAGTTCTGCCTACGTTAAAAAAAAATGTTTTGTATTATGTTAAGCCCGATGATGAGAACTCGTAACTGAGGGGGGCCGTCGCGGCGTTGCTCGGTCAACTTGTCGCGAGACTTGTTCGCCGATCGGCGCGTGTCCGCGCGGCGCTGTGGCGGAGATGCCCTGTGACCATAGATTATGAGAGCTGAGGGCTTTAACTAATACGTGCTTTGACATCTTTTAAACTGTCACACTATTCAGGAGACATTAGTACATTGTGCATCAATGGAGGTAAGTACGGAATTACTAACGAGAGTGTTAGAAGCCCGACGCCGTTAGGCGGAGGGCTTTTATGACTCGAGTTAGTATTCCGCTTACCGACCGTGATGCATATAATGTTTTTCATCACACTTGTCCACCAAAAAATAAGTTTGAAGACATAATATTATTAAATGACGTACTGACATTTCTATTACTCCCTAGGGATTTTCACTTTTCTATTACTCCCGCTACGCGCGCAAGCAATGGCGCGCTTAGACAGCAAGTGTGATGAAAAATGTGTTATTGGGAGCTCCGTGGATTTTATTAGAAGTTCTAAATAAATATTTGATGATGATATTGTCATGGAACTTGTAAGACGTGTTGGACTATTTAATATGGTTGAAACCACATTATAGGGTGAATGGCAGACAAATGAAAAGAAGAAGAAAAAGCCACCCGCCGCAGCCGGCAACGGCGAGCCCGAGCCTCCTCGCGAACGTGAGCGCGAGCCGAGGGAGCGATCCGGCCCGCCGCGTCCACGTGAGTACATTATGATAATTTAACTAAATTATGAGTCTAAAAATCAATCCTAATCTATATACACCTCGTACATACCTCTCTTTTATATGTAGGAGGCATAAAGTTGCCCCTTTCGAGTGAGCGTGGTTTACGCTAGCGCAGGGATAGTTTTAAACGTAAATGTCCTCTAATAAACCATAATCAAGTTATGTGTATCTGCAGGTCGCGGAGAAGCGGAGGCTCGCGGGCGAGGTCGCGGTGCGGCGCGGGGGAGGGCGCGGGGGGCGCGGCGCGGCCCGCCCGGCCGGCCCCGCGCGCCGCGCGCAGACACGGCCGAGCGCGGCGAGCACGGTCAGTAGTACACAGTGTGCAGGTAGCGGGGGGGCGGCGCGGCCCGCCCGGCCGGCCCCGCGCGCCGCGCGCAGACACGGCCGAGCGCGGCGAGCACGGTCAGTAGTACACAGTGTGCAGGTAGCGGGGGGGCGGCGCGGCCCGCCCGGCCGGCCCCGCGCGCCGCGCGCAGACACGGCCGAGCGCGGCGAGCACGGTCAGTAGTACACAGTGTGCAGGTAGCGGGGGGGCGGCGCGGCCCGCCCGGCCGGCCCCGCGCGCCGCGCGCAGACACGGCCGAGCGCGGCGAGCACGGTCAGTAGTACACAGTGTGCAGGTAGCGGGGGGGGGCGGCGCGGCCCGCCCGGCCGGCCCCGCGCGCCGCGCGCAGACACGGCCGAGCGCGGCGAGCACGGTCAGTAGTACACAGTGTGCAGGTAGCGGGGGGGCGGCGCGGCCCGCCCGGCCGGCCCCGCGCGCCGCGCGCAGACACGGCCGAGCGCGGCGAGCACGGTCAGTAGTACACAGTGTGCAGGTAGCGGGGGGGCGGCGCGGCCCGCCCGGCCGGCCCCGCGCGCCGCGCGCAGACACGGCCGAGCGCGGCGAGCACGGTCAGTAGTACACAGTGTGCAGGTAGCGGGGGGGCGGCGCGGCCCGCCCGGCCGGCCCCGCGCGCCGCGCGCAGACACGGCCGAGCGCGGCGAGCACGGTCAGTAGTACACAGTGTGCAGGTAGCGGGGGGGCGGCGCGGCCCGCCCGGCCGGCCCCGCGCGCCGCGCGCAGACACGGCCGAGCGCGGCGAGCACGGTCAGTAGTACACAGTGTGCAGGTAGCGGGGGGGCGGCGCGGCCCGCCCGGCCGGCCCCGCGCGCCGCGCGCAGACACGGCCGAGCGCGGCGAGCACGGTCAGTAGTACACAGTGTGCAGGTAGCGGGGGGGCGGCGCGGCCCGCCCGGCCGGCCCCGCGCGCCGCGCGCAGACACGGCCGAGCGCGGCGAGCACGGTCAGTAGTACACAGTGTGCAGGTAGCGGGGGGGCGGCGCGGCCCGCCCGGCCGGCCCCGCGCGCCGCGCGCAGACACGGCCGAGCGCGGCGAGCACGGTCAGTAGTACACAGTGTGCAGGTAGCGGGGGGGCGGCGCGGCCCGCCCGGCCGGCCCCGCGCGCCGCGCGCAGACACGGCCGAGCGCGGCGAGCACGGTCAGTAGTACACAGTGTGCAGGTAGCGGGGGGGCGGCGCGGCCCGCCCGGCCGGCCCCGCGCGCCGCGCGCAGACACGGCCGAGCGCGGCGAGCACGGTCAGTAGTACACAGTGTGCAGGTAGCGGGGGGGCGGCGCGGCCCGCCCGGCCGGCCCCGCGCGCCGCGCGCAGACACGGCCGAGCGCGGCGAGCACGGTCAGTAGTACACAGTGTGCAGGTAGCGGGGGGGGCGGCGCGGCCCGCCCGGCCGGCCCCGCGCGCCGCGCGCAGACACGGCCGAGCGCGGCGAGCACGGTCAGTAGTACACAGTGTGCAGGTAGCGGGGGGGCGGCGCGGCCCGCCCGGCCGGCCCCGCGCGCCGCGCGCAGACACGGCCGAGCGCGGCGAGCACGGTCAGTAGTACACAGTGTGCAGGTAGCGGGGGGGCGGCGCGGCCCGCCCGGCCGGCCCCGCGCGCCGCGCGCAGACACGGCCGAGCGCGGCGAGCACGGTCAGTAGTACACAGTGTGCAGGTAGCGGGGGGGGCGGCGCGGCCCGCCCGGCCGGCCCCGCGCGCCGCGCGCAGACACGGCCGAGCGCGGCGAGCACGGTCAGTAGTACACAGTGTGCAGGTAGCGGGGGGGCGGCGCGGCCCGCCCGGCCGGCCCCGCGCGCCGCGCGCAGACACGGCCGAGCGCGGCGAGCACGGTCAGTAGTACACAGTGTGCAGGTAGCGGGGGGGCGGCGCGGCCCGCCCGGCCGGCCCCGCGCGCCGCGCGCAGACACGGCCGAGCGCGGCGAGCACGGTCAGTAGTACACAGTGTGCAGGTAGCGGGGGGGCGGCGCGGCCCGCCCGGCCGGCCCCGCGCGCCGCGCGCAGACACGGCCGAGCGCGGCGAGCACGGTCAGTAGTACACAGTGTGCAGGTAGCGGGGGGGGCGGCGCGGCCCGCCCGGCCGGCCCCGCGCGCCGCGCGCAGACACGGCCGAGCGCGGCGAGCACGGTCAGTAGTACACAGTGTGCAGGTAGCGGGGCCCACCTGGAGAACATTGATTTATAGGAAGAATGTTATTAAATTTTGACTTGTGTTTTGTTAAGCAAGTAGTTCCACTACTATGAACTACAAATTGTAAACTATTCGATTACATTTAGTTTTGAAAAAAATAATGACGCTTTTGCTAAATCACCATCTCGTCCTCAAGGCTTGGGCTAGTCATGTACACTATCCCGCGGCAAATCCCATAATTGGACACTTCTAATATATCTCCAATCTTATTTTGAAACTTATGTTGCAGTAAAATTTTTCTGTGCCAAAAAATATGGTAAAAAAATGTAATAAATCAATCATAAATATTAGATGTCATATACCAAAGAAAAACGACCAAGATTACCTATGTCCGAGGTGGGGATCGAACCCACGTACTCAGCTTTCGCGGCTGATGCCTGTACCCCTCGGCCACTCGGTCTCCATCCATCATCGGTCGGTTTATATAGTATTAAGTAGTGTGACTACTGGAGAAAAATTAAAAGTACAAATCAAAATATTTAGTTAATAAATAATTTGATTTGTACTTTCGCAATATGTTCAGTAATAAATCAATTTTCATTTCCCATTCAACAACATCCATCATCTTTCAGGCAACAACATAGCAGACTCATTCCCCAACGCAGAAGACTGGGACAACGAGGAGTGGTCAGGATCTCTGTCAGACACCAAGGTATTCACGCCGAGTGCAGGGGCGCCCCCGGAAGACGCCGCGGCTCCTGCGGTAAGTTCACATTGCAGGCTCAGTGTTTAACCTTGCGACCATAATATGACATGGATGTTTAACGCCAGCTCAAAAATGCCTCCAAAAACGATAGTGCAATGAGGGTTTTTGATATATTTTCCGCAGCAGTGAGATGGCAGCGCTATAGCCAATGAATAGATAGGCGAATTTAATTTTCTATATACTTGTTGGTTTATTTATTCTTAAAACCTTTACTTTATGAATACTGTTTTCTAAAATAAATAAAAAAAAATCAGTTACAAGTTAATTCCCATGAAATGAACAAATTTCTAGTAATTTTCTTTAGTACTAGTGACTTTGCGCTTCTGTTTTTAGTGCTTAATATTCAGTTTGGCGACCGTTATCTAGTCGTAATGGGTGAATCAACTTTTTTCTGTCTGTTATTGCTATGGTTACGGTTGCCTGAGTCACGCTGGTTTTATGCAAAATTATGCAAACATGCAAGCAGTGCATGTCCGTAGGTGGCCCATTACGGAAAGGTCATATTAACGCCAGAAAAATGTATAGTTTATGTAGCATAATTTATCATAAAAACTGCGTGACTCAGGCGACCGTAACCGTGACAATAACAGACAGAATAAAGTTGATACACCCTAATACATTACAAAATCATTTAACTTCCAAAAACAAAAGAAATTCGAAATTTTTTTAGTACAACCTATGAATCTGACAGCTGTTTGGACCTCACTTCTTCGGAGCGCCGTCTGGTGGCAGAAAAAATATCGATAATCCTCATTGAGCCCGACATAGGTACCGCTTTTCTAAACACCGCGCAAATGCAATATAGCCAATCAAAACTTTTTCAAATAGTGGTTTAATTTTTTATTGGTTAACGTACAAATTCATTAGCGTGATGTAACTTCAAGAGCGTTTCTGAAAGGCAATTTAGGATGGCGTGCGGCTTCCATGTTTTATTTGTTCGTAGGATTAACCTTTTGATATTCGATGGCTCCTTGTGAAGCATCTAACATCTAACGGGAACAATGAGGTGCGATCAGGATCTTTTATGAATGGGGAGCTGTCTGTCAGAAGTCTGGCCTGCTACCGAGAACACCGAAGTTCGTAAATTTCGAGGATTTGTTTCTGTCACTCCAAAGAAGGCGTCATTAGTGTGACAGAGATGAATCCCCGAAAATTACGGATTTTGTAGTTCGCGGTAGGGCTGCTGCATGGTAAGCTCATTTTGCAGTTCTTATTGGAAAATACTGGGACGAAGTGGATTAGGAACTCGGTCTAAAAGACGTTCCTGTGGTAAGTTCACATTGCAGGCTCAATGTTTAACCTTCTCTTTGGACACCAAACTACACTGACGCAGGGCGACGATTACTGTTATGGGCACTGTAAGCTCATTTCGCAGCATTTCTTTAATGAATAAGACTGAGGACATAAAGGAGTGGTCTGGCCCAGATGAAAAGATCGCAACAATGGTAAAATTATAAGACAAAGGTGACTAAGGTGAGTGTCTGATTCATTTTAGATTGCTTTACGTACTTTTGTATGTATGTAATTCGATAGAAGTTGAACCTATACCCAAAACCTGTGACAATCTTAGGTTTGTTAAGTCAAATATCAGGTTATACTAGTTACATTTGTATTTGTACTATATTTAATGTAACAGGCCCGAAGAGGCCAAACTTCCATAAAATTATTTTCTTTTTAGAAAAACCGGTTCCTACTACCGAATAACGTTATTGCCTGTGCTACACGCTACCCCAAAGAATAAATATGCCTTCTGAAATGTAATAAATGTAATAATAGTCCGCTACCCCAAAGAATAAATATGCCTTCTGAAATGTAATAAATGTAATAATAGTCCTTTATTCCGAACATAAATGTTCAATAAAATTTGATATAATATTAATCTTATGTCTCAATTCAGTGTACCGCAAGACAACAGTCTGCTGGTACGCTCATCCAAAATAGCCACAACGTCTAACAAATGTCATCCTTTGATGTGATGGGATCTCCAGCTTCTTTAGTGCTGCCCGTGTTTAACTAACTTATGCGATTGGCCTGAGTGCTCGTAACGCAATAGGGATGAGGACTGTAGTTAAAATAAATCATTTAACATTATGAACGACATAAATGACATAATACACAAAGTAATGATTACTAAGATGTAGAATGCAGTAAGTTTTGAACAGAACTTCTATTTAATAAATTGAAAAGAACTTAAAAGAGGTCATTTGGCAGTACTCAAACGTGACGTCACCTTTGAGTATTTCATATAAAATTCCATAGTGGTGATCGTCTTGACAGTTCGAAAAAAGATGCTGATTTGACTTGCCAGTCATCATGCCTATTCTCTTGGACGCTCCGGCCGACGCTTGACGCTCACTTACAATATAATAACGTGATATCATTTCCAGCAAGAGGAATGCTGGGATACGCCGGCGGCGAATGGCGCGGAACACATCCCAAGCTACAGCTACAGCCGTCTGCCCGAACCCAGGCCGCCCGTCGTAAGTCTACTTGAATCAGTCTTATTTATCTTATCGGGGTGCTTAGACAAGTTGCCAATCGGTAACGCTTAATCGTTAGTGATACACGAAAGGCAGCTGACTGTCTTTGTCGCACTAATATAAAAGAGTGACAGAGAGGGAAAACTACGATACGCTACTAAGCGTTAGCGATTGCCAACTTGGCTTAGCATCCAGCAGGGTGCTTAGACAAGTTGCTAATCGCTAACGCGTAATCGTCAGTCGTAAACGAAAGGCAGACTGTCTTTATCACACTAATATGAAAGAGTGTCAGAGAGGGCAAACTACGATACGCTTCTAAGCGTTAGCGATGTGCGATGAGTGCAATGAAAGTGACCAATACTCGCATGTTTATTTATTAATTGTGCTCATTTTACTGTTATTAGACTAGATATCAAAATAATACTTACATAGATGTAGTGTAACACTTGCACTTGGATCATAAGTAAACAGAATATCAAATGGTCACTTTCAATACAATTACATGGATTTACCGTCAGTCTTATATATCCTCTCAATCTACTTATTCTTGCACTTTGTTCCCATGGTTACCATCCATCAAACAACTGCCTAGATTCTGAAGTTAATATATACAAAGTGGCCAAAAAAGAAATGCATTTCCATAGCGTGAGGTTTTGGGACTTATAAGTGCTGCTATAAGTACTACTTTTGAAACTTTCAGAAAAATTGCCCTGAGGGGCTTATTCTCCTTCCCTATACTCGCAGCGGGAATGCACTTATTTTTTGGCAACCCTATATAATATTTTTAAGAACCTTTATAAACATCAGATATGGCTCTTAAGACCGGCCTTAGTTCTATGTATAAGTTTTTCCGTAAGTTGTTATGTAGAGACGGAGTTATTATATATTACCTTATCTCGAATGAGATAGTGGTATTCACTTCTAATTCCTTTTCATCACACCTGTTCGGTAAGTGCGCCAATACGCTGCGGTGATGCGAGCCGTAGGTGCGTCATTACGTCATAGTATGCCGTTAAGGATTTTCATACAACATTACGTCGCACTAGCGCGGTCCGGCGCACGCCGAGATTTCTTTTATGAAAATGATGAAATTAAGTCATCCCTGATTTAGACCATTTTAGAGTAGTTTTGTGAAAATATATTGTTTTATTTACTTTTTTGCATCACAGGTGTGATGAAAAACATTGTGTGTACCACGGGCGGTACAAGAATTACGAACTCGTGTTAGAATTAAGCCCTCACCTTCGGCTCGGGATTGAATTCACACTCGTTCGTAATTTCTTGTTTACCGCCCTAAGTACACAATGTACTATTAAGAAACTTTATAAACAGATATGGCTCTTAAGACCGGCCTTATAGTTCTATGTATAAGTTTTTCCATAAGTTGTTATGTAGAGACGGAGTTATTGAGATAGTGGTATTCACTTCTAATTCCTTTAGTATAGTTCCGTATCTACTACTAACGTAAGAACTTACAGGTGTAATCCCAGCCTAACAGTAACCACTCTTACAGCCGCAAATCAGCCAGGCGTCGCACACGGCCCCGCCCAGCGCCTCTCCCGCGCCGCCAGCCGAGCCGCCGCGCCATCAGGTTAGCGCACACACACACACGCACACACACACACACACACACACACACATACACACACACACACACACACATACGCACCGCAAGCATTGACACACATTCACTCGCAAACCCATGCACAGACTACACATGTACAGTCGGCTTTAGAGAAAAGGAACCCCCCTAAGGCTTAAAGATTATTGCTCGACGGCGAGTGCGTCACGTGATTTATTCGAAAAATCAATGAAAGTTTCCACTTTTCAACTCTAAACCAATGCGAATTAGATATAATTTTCACTTTTACCAGGACAACGCGATGTCATCGAAGAAAAGTCAATTGAAATAGATGGCAAGGAGTGACAGTGACATTGATTATTTCTTTAAAAACCCGAAAAAAACGGAAAAAAACAAAATTTTCATATGTCCCCGAAAAAGCCATTTGATTTTTTCCGACATTTTCAACGCTATTCGAGCCTGAAGATTTGAACTCGAAAGGGGGATCAAACACGTTAATTTTAACCAGAACATTTCCCACTTAACCAAGTGGCTACATACGTCATAAGATGAAATAGTTATAGCTGTATTACGGCTTTGAATAAAGCAAACACTGTTTCTCAGGGGATTCCTTTTCTCTAAAGCGTATTACTGTACATTAGGGTGGATCGATTTTTTTATTTTCGGGTAATCATAAAATAATCTTTACGAATCGATACTATGCGGCTAGAAAAACAAAAAATATTATGACCATTTTTGGATATTTTATCATTATGGACCCCATATAGAAGCCCGAAGATCGGCCTTATTTTCAAGGTTTTTTTAAGAAAACTCGGATGAGCAAGGATATTTTCCGTTTTAATTTTATGGATAAACAAAATAAGATTGTTTTTCATAAATTTAAGGTTTGTGTGATTTAATTGAAAATTGTTCGCAGTATAATTTTCAACTTTGAGGCTCTTGGGGCAGTACTTCCCGAATGATTATCGGAAAAAGATATATTGTTGAAAAAGTTACTTTTTAGACAGGTTATTCCTATAGGGCCGCGTTTCAGAAAATCCTGAAAAAAAATTTTGGTCCATACATTGGAGTATGAAAAAAAATTTTTTTTTCGGATTTTTGGAACCGCGGGCCAATAGAATGATAGTCGTAAAAAGTAATATTCTTTAACAATATACCTTTTTCAGATATGAATGATCATAATATTTTTTGTTTCTCTAGCCACAAAGTATCGATCCATAAAGATTATTTTATGAATTTCCAAAAATAAAAAAATCGATCCACCCTACTGTACATGGGTGAATCAACTTTTTTCTGTCTGTTATTATTGCCATAGTTATGGTCTCTTGAGTAGGCTGATTTTATGCAAAATTATAAATTATGTTACTTAGTATACAAACATGCATCATTTTGGTGTTAATAAGCCCTAGCCTTAATGGGGCACCTACAAACATTAACTACATGCATGTTTTCACGACGTGTGTGACGGGACAGAACAGCAAGAAATATTTGATTCACCCTGCTACTGCGTAAAAAATTGCAAGGCTCCTAAGTTATCTGAAAATAAAAAGCGAAAAAAAATCCGCCTAACCATATTTAAGGCCATATTCTTTGACCTCCCAACGCTAGTTTTAAGCGTCATCCAACCTCCGCTAATACCCGTGACAGTCACCGTCAATGATGATGTGATACTGTAATACTCATAGTGAAAATATTTACAGTACTACAACTATGTGACAAGTGTGAATTGAAACGACATAGTGTAACATAATAATAATATAAGTGATTAATTTATAATCTGGCAAGCTCTAGCAAGCCATGTGTAAAGTAGACGGTAAATTTAGAAAATACACGGATGCGAGACTATCCCATTAATATTTAATACGAAACTCGTTAGAGATCCGCAGTCCTATAATGCGTATCAGCGTACAATTTCATAAAAAATGATGCAAACATGCTGATTTTCAAAATTTTTGCAATAAGGACTGTCCACAAAAAATATATACAGGGTGGTCCAAACCTTGACGTAAAAAAATTTTTTTTAGGTTCCCTACATCATGGGCTATCAGAATATACCCCATGTATATTAGCCGATTTTTTGTAGTTTTCGAGTTATGAATTTTTGAAAATTTTTTTTTTGAGAAATTCTGGAATTAATAAAATTATTGATAAAAAAAATCCATTGGGTTTTTTAAATATTTTCTTTTTGTAAAAGTATTACTACAAACGAAGCATTTACTGCCAAAAAAATTAGCGTCCTCACTTTGATACAAGTAGGGTAAAAAATACCAAATTCAAAATTTTACGTTAAAAATGCATCAAAATAGCATTAATGTACGTAAATAAAAAAAATAAAACATATCCCAAGGATTTTTGGTAATCTAAAGACTGCCCTAGACCTTAAACCTTCGTAAAAGCAAAAAAAAAGATGTTTAATGATGAGGATTTTTCGGAGTAGTCGGTCAAAATAACTTAAAAAAAAAGCTTCTAAATTTTTTATTTCAAAATAAAGTAAATTTTTGCTGTTTTGTTGTTCTTATCAATAAACAAAGACAGAAAATACCACGAAAACTCAATTTGTGTAGTTATTCAACTCATTTTTTACTACTTTAAAATTTTAAGCTTTTTTAAGTTTATTTGACCGACTACTCCGAAAAATCCTCATCATTAAGTATCACTTTTTTTTGCTTTTACGAAGGCTCAAGGTCTAGGGCAGTCTTTAGAATACGAAAATTCCTTGGGATATGTTTTATTTTTTATTTACGTACATTAATGCTATTTTGATGCGTTTTTAGCGTAAAATTTTGAATTTAGTATTTTTTTATCCTACTTGTATCAAAGTGAGGACGCTAATTTTTTTGTCAGTAAATGCTTTATTTGTACTAATACTTTTACAAAAAGAAACTAGTTAAAAAACCCAAAACTTTTTTTTTTTATTAAAAAATTTCTTCATTCCAGAATTCCTTAAATTTTTTTTTTCAAAAATTCATAACTCGAAAACTACAAAAAATCGGCTAACATACATGGGGTATATTCTGATAGCTCATGACGTGAGGTATCTAAAAAATTTTTTTTGACGTCAAGGTTTGGACCACCCTGTATAATAGGCATGATGACTGGTAAGTCAAATCAGCATCTTTTAATGAACTGTCAAAACGATCTCCACTATGGAATTATACATGAAATACTCAAAAGTGACGTCACGTTTGAGTACTGCCAAATGTCCTACTCTTTTAAGTTCTTTTCAATTTATTAAATAGAAGTTCTGTACAAAAATTACTGCAATCTACATCTTAGTAATAATTTCTTCGTGTATTATGTCGTGCATGTTAAATAATTTATTTGAACTACAGTCATCATCCCTATTATACACGATGATCAGGGGTCGAACTAATCATGCAAATGACGCAAAAATAACGTACCTAATTTTGAATATAGGATAATGCTTTTATTTAAGCTTCCGTGCTGCATATATCACAAAGTAATATAATAATCGCGAGTAAATCCATTACATTTATACAGGATGAAAGATGTATTGATTGTATTTTGTAGTTGCACCCAGGGTATACTAATATACTTGCTGCTATCATAAAATTTGTGAGGCCTATATTAAAGGGTGTATCATAAATTATATTTTTACTTAGCCATATTTCTTTATATTACATTTTTATATAAAAACATACATGTGTCTAATTACTGCTTTAATAAGGTACACATTTCATCCTAGAAACTCGACGTAAAGCATAAAAAATATTTCGGACAAGTAAAGAAAATTTATTTCTTGTAATAAATTTTCTTTACTTGTCCGAAATATTTTT
>JALPQI010015041.1:0-24900 GCA_025490895.1 Thaumatotibia leucotreta | reverse complement strand
GGGTTTAGCAGCCTTACCGAACAAGAGGTGCCTTTCCCCACGGATGAGGTCAATATTTTAGGTGGTGTACTAGCAGGACCTAAGAATACTCCATGCTTAATATCAGCTCTAGATCTTCTTTTGTTTCAGAGTTATTCAAGATAATGTAAAATATACAGGGTGTCGTTGAAAGTGGCATATTTCGAGAACTGTTCAAGTAAGATCAACCAAACAAAATTGTGTTTGATTACAATAAAATAAACTACAAAATGCATATTTTTAACCTGCATCTTGTCCTTATTTTTCATGATAAAAAAAGAGTTCTTGTTTTTTTTTCCATATTTTTTTTTATTTCACGCGGAGGTACACCTACAAAAAAAATATGCATACATAGCCACTACTGTCCACTGTATACATAAATAAAAATATTTCCGTAAATCATCGTGCGTCATGCCAAAAAAAAATATATTTCCGAAGTAGTCGTTACTGGCATACAAATAAAGTACCAGTGCAGTGTGAACATAAGTAGTATGTAGGTATACAATCTCTTGATACTTACCGCACAAAATATCATTGACGTAAATTGACTTATTAGTGCATTTGCTGTATAAATCAGCCTCTTGTCAATTTTGTATGCATTTTTTTCTTTCCACATATATTTTTTTAACGTTTTTTCACAAGGCTTACACTTAATGTTTTCCATTTTCCAACAGAAAATGCAACAAATCAAATGTCGAAAACAATACTATGTGTCAAATGTTTATCTCTCTTTTATACAGGGTGGTCCAAACCTTGACATCAAAAAAATTTTTTTAGATTCCTCACGTTATAAGCTATCAGAATATACCCCATGTATGTTAGCCGATTTTTTGTAGTTTTCAAGTTATTAATTTTTGAAAATTTTTTTTGAGAAATTCTGGAATGAAGGAATTTATTAATAAAAATAAAACTATTGGGTTTTTTAACTAGTTTCTTTTTGTAATAAAGCATTTACTGACAAAAAAATTAGCGTCCTCAGTTCGATACAAGTAGGATAAAAAAATACCAAATTCAAAATTTTACGCTAAAAACGCATCAAAATAGCATTCATTTACGTAAATAAAAAATAAAACATATCCCAAGGGTTTTTAGTATTCTAAAGACCGCCTTAGACCTTGAGCCTTCGTAAAAGCAAAAAAAAAGTGATACTTAATGATGAGGATTTTTCGGAGTAGTCGGTCAAATAAACTCAAAAAAGCTTAAAATTTTAAAGTAGAAAAAAATACTTGAATAAGTACACAAATTCAGTTTTCGCGTATTTTCTGTTTTGTTTATTGATGAGAACAACAAAACAGACGAAATTTTACTTTATTTTTAAATAAAAAATTTAGAAGCTTTTTTTTAAGTTTATTTGACCAACTACTCCGAAAAATCCTCATCATTAAGTATCACTTTTTTTTTGCTTTTAGGAAGGTTTAAGGTCTAGGGCAGTCTTTAGATTACCAAAAATCCTAGGGATATGTTTTATTTTTTTATTTACCTACATTTATGCTATTTTGATGCGTTTTTAACGTAAAATTTTGAATTTGGTATTTTTTATCCTACTTGTATCAAAGTGAGGACGCAAATTTTGTCAGTAAGTGCTTTATTTGTAGTAATACTTTCACAAAAAGAAAATATTTAAAAAACCCAATAGTTTTTTTTATCAATAAATTTCTTCAATCCAGTATTTCTCTAAAAATTTTTTTCAAAAATTCTTAACTCGAAAACTACAAAAATCGGCTAACATACATGGGGTATATTCTGATAGCCCATGACGTAGAGAACCTAAAAAAAATTTTTTGACGTCAAGGTTTGGACCACCCTGTTATAGCAAATGTACTAATAAGTCAATTTACGTCAATGATATTTTGTGCGGTAAGTGTCGAGAGATTGTATACCTACACACTAACTTATGTTCACACTGCACTGGTACTTTATTTGTATGCCAGTAACGACTACTTCTGAAATATTTTTTTTGGCATGACGCACGATGATTTACGGAAATATTTTTATTTATGTATACAGTGGACATTAGTGGCTATGTATGCATATTTTTTTTGTAGGTGTACCTCCGCGTGAAATAAAAAAAAAATATGGAAAAAAACAAGAACTCTGTTTTTTATTATGAAAAATAAGGACAAGATGCAGGTTAAAAATATGCATTGTGTAGTTTATTTTATTGTTATCAAACACAATTTTGTTTGGTTGATCTAACTTGAACAGTTCTCGAAATATGCCACTTTCAACGACACCCTGTATATTTTACATTATCTTGAATAACTCTGAAACAAAAGAAGATCTAGAGCTGATATTAAGCATGGAGTATTATTAGGTCCTGCTAGTACACCACCTAAAATATTGACCTCATCCGTGGGGAAAGGCACCTCTTGTTCGGTAAGGCTGCTAAACCCTTTATTGTTTAAATGTCGTTATTAACCTGACTTTAACTAAGTTTTTTTTTAATTTGAAAATAATTGAGTGTCCTGAAAAGTGAAAAATTTCAGGGAAGGAACTAAAATTTCTGTCCGTATGTGTTTGTGGCTTTGTAGGGGCAATCAATACCAATCTGGTAAGTGATTGATTACTTTACTTAGTCACGACTGGGTGATCAAAGGTATTGTAACATCACTTACTTAAGTTAAAGGACCGACCGAAATAGCGGCTAGAGTACTTCTAGTTGGCTTTTAATCCGTTTGTCAATATCATTTCATTATCAATATATAGATAAGACCAATTGTTATTAAGGAAATAAGGTGGAGAATGTTTATTTGAATCACGATATTTTGCTCATATATAAATCTACATATAGTATTGTCATGTGTTTTGGGAGAGGAGTTTGCAAGTTTTGTATAAATACTATTTGTATTTATTTTATAGGGTGCCAATATCAAAATTTCTCAAAATTGCAAATTTTTTTGTCAACTCCAGTCCGGAAGTCCCAATGGAAAGCGTATTCTGGATCATCAGACTATGCTAGTCCACTGCTGTGGACGTAGGCCTCTCCTATTGACTATGCGTATAGACGCATTAGGAGGTAAATGCCCATAATAGCCACGCTGGGCAAGCTTGGCGATCGCAGTAATGTGTCCACTATGATGACGCTGCTGCGCATCATCAATATTTTGATCAAAGAATGGTCAGTGACACTTCAATCCCTTAGGTTTTGGTCTTTCTGGCCGGCGACCGGCGACCGACGCGTGTCTGCTGCCGACGACGTTCGAATGTTTTGTTCGCGAATGTTCGAGGGTGGTTTCTCTGAAACGTCGCCGGCAGCGGGTAACCGACGTCGTGTCAGAGAAAACACCCTCAAACATTCACGAACAAAACATTAGAACGTCGTCGGCGGCTGATATGCGTCGGTCGCCGGTCACCGGCCAGAAAAACCAGGGCCTAAGTCGACTGTTACGACACCCGCAGGATGAGTTCGGGTGGTGCCAACTGTATTCTTACTGCCGTCACCACACGGCTAGTTTAAATCATATAGGTTCGTATTGTTAATAGTTCATACAAAAATTCAATTCCACGCCCTTTTTCAGTGCCAAAAGTTGTTACACAAAATTTAAATTCGTAACACAAAAAATATGACGTTAAACTTTGTTTTCATTCATGGCCTTCAATTTTATTTTGCAATTTCCCAGGATGCTTAACCAAGTTGCCAATCGCTAACGCTTATTAGCGTATCGTAGTTTTCCCTCTCTGTTACTCTTTCATATTAGTGCGACAAAGACAGCTGCCTTTCGTTTACGATTGACGATTAAGCGTTAGCGATTGGCAACTTGTCTAAGCACCCAGTTACCAACAGCCTTCAGCGTCGGCAACACAGGCCGTTAACTTTTTGTTGCTAATTAAAAACCTAAACTTCCTTCCACTTGATAGCAGCACGGATACTAGAAACTTAAAATAGCTCTATAATCGCTTTATAATAGCTTTAATCACGATGCACAAACACTTAAACGCTACCGTCGTCACGCGACAGACGCAGGCCACTGCTCCTACCAAAGGCGAGTTAGCGATTGATAGCTCGGCTATAAAATTGACAAAAGATAATTGCTCCCGTGGAAGGCACTGGTCTCACCGCGAGCTACTGAGCTATGAACTATGGGCTATAAACACGAACAAAAGATACGCACACATACATCATCAGCCTATGATAGTCCACTGCTGGACGTAGGCCTCTCCTATTAACTATGCGTATAGACGCATTAGGAAGTAAATGCCCATAATCGCCACGCTGGGCAAGCGGATTGGCGATCGCAGTAATGTGTCCACTATGATGACGCTGCTGCCCATCATCAATCGTTATCAAATAAATGGTCAGTGACACTTCAATCCCTTAGTCGACTCTTACGACACCCGCAGGAGGAGTTGGGGTGGTGACAAATGTATTCTTACTGCCGTCACCACACGGCTCAAGGTAAAGTATTGTTTATACCTTTCAGTCTTATAGACATATCGATATGACCGAAAGAGACAAACTTTCTGAAAGATTTCTTTATTTAGCCGATGTCAGTAATCACCGCTTGCGTTCAAGTGCTAACCTAACTCTTGCTTTACCGTATAATAAGTCGCGAACATACTCTAGATCTTTTTTGGTGCATGCTGTGAACTTGTGGAATGGGTTGCCGCTGTCCCTCAGACAGGCTCAGTCTGTAACGTCACTCAAGAATGGTCTGAAGAAGTTGTGGCTCTCCGACAGTTTGTGAATTGGTTGAGTATTTTATTTATAGATAAGTAGTATATGTACATATATGTATTTTACGTTATAACTATATGTGTAGTATATGTACGAATTAAGCGTAGTAGGTAATATACTATATAATTACATTGGTATCATTCAAATCACGCACTGTACACGTTTGTTTGTCTATCTCTTGTTTCATATAGTTCACTCTTTTGCTCAAAGGTTAACTGGAAGAGATCCCTTACAGGGATAAGTTCGCCTTTGTACCTGTTTGAATTGTTGTGTATTTTTTTTACCTGTTTTTTTTGTGTACAATAAAGAATTTACATACATACATACATACAATACTTAACGGCTTGCTAAGTCAGGAGAAGTTTATGAATGGGGTTAATCTCCGATAGATTCGGTGTGTTTCAATTTATTAGTTATTCATCTATTTTTTTTTAATAATGGCGTAGCCTACGGGTTATAACCTACTGTCAGTCGCACTGTATACTCGTTAGCAACCATTGTGGCTTAAAAAATTGCTTCTTTCTCATACCCTTAAAATATAAAAACACCAGTTCAGGCTAATAAATCTATAGCGACGGAAGGGACACCTCCCTTAAATCTCAGAGTCTAAAATTCACCAACAAAATTCTAGTACTAAGAGCTGACTGATATATGATGAACCCTATTTCCTTGTGCATAAGGTTCAATAATTATCAATTACAGCGGTACAATCTTAATTCCACTCGAGTACAGGATCACTCACCTCCTTCTCACCTCTCATTTCAATAGCTCATTGTCAAGGGTTGAAATGAGTACTTTCACCCGCGCCGCGTTTTTCATTTCTAGTATGACAAAATTACCTGTATTTCAGTAGATAATGGAACAGGTACAGTGTGATTTTGGGACACAGAATAAACGCTCTAGAAAATTAAAATTAGTTCAAGTGTTTGAACTACGAGTAGTACTATTTTGCGTATATTATCAAAAAGCGCAGATGTGCTTCTGAAACTTTCGAAAAGCCCATAGGCGCCTATTCTTAGTCCAAAATAATGATAGGTGCGTTATCGGTAACTTTCCCAACACAATATGGGCAATATTTCCAAATGGAAACTTTCCCCATAGTAACTCTGGGAAATTAAGTACCAGAAACGACCCGTCACTAGTCCAAAAGCTCACAGGTAACTGGAAAGCATTTATTTTTGGCCACCTGTATGAGAGAAGTTTCTAGAGAAAAGTACAGTTAAGGAAATAAGGACTTGGTGTCTAGCCAAGATGCCAATTGATAACGCTCAGTCGCTAACGAAACGCAACTGTCTTTATCGTAATATACAAGAGTGACGGAGAGAAACAGCTACGGTATGCCACTAAGCGTTATCAATTGACCAGAATTGATTTAAACCGTTTGTTCGCAATAATATGAACATAACTACAAAGTTGAATCAATAATTAATCAAATAATCGTTTTCCGAAAATTACGCATTTGATACTGCTAACTATGAAAATCTGAATACATAGTCACCTTAAGGAATCGAAATTAATTTTCAAGATTGTTTGTTTGATTAACCATTCAATCAACTTTGGTGTCATATCCATAATATTGCGAACAATGACGCACATTTGTCCGATCACTGGTAATTTAGCTAATTTTTTACAGTAGTTTCGGAGCAATAATGTATGGGAGTGACAGACAGACAGATAGACATGCGAGTAATCCTAAGAGGGTTCCGTTTTTTTCCTTTTGAGTTACAGAACCCTAAAAACAGTCGAATTAAGAACCTCCTCCTTTTTTAAGATCGGTTAACATAGCAGGTCAAAGTCAAAATATTCTTTATTCAATTAGGCCCAGCAACGAGGGCTTTGGAATCGTTAAACTAAATAGCAAATGAGAGAAAAAACAACTTCCGGTTCTAACCCTACACCACTTTTCTTGAGAAGAATCCGGCAACAAACTCAGTGGGACTTGTTTTTTCAAATAATAAAATTGTAACATCTTACAGCTAACATGCATTAATTAAAAACGAAACATAAATTTGATTTACACTGGACCTTTAACTAAAATATATTATTATACCATTGTAACTATTTCAACCCAAAACGTCTAGTCTGCGGTTTAGACAAGACTTTATACAGTTATCGTCTAAGTAACAAAATAATATAGAATATCAATGATTATCAATAATACCAAGCCAATGTTCTACTGAACAAAGGAAATATCTAAGCATTTGTTTGGGTATTTCGGTACCCCTTACCATGTATCGTGAGTTTTTGTGAATAAAGTATGTTTTATCGGATTGGCGATCGCAATAATGTGTCCACTATGATGATGCTGCTGCCCATCATCAATCTTCTATCAAATAATGGTCGATGACACTTCAGTGTCTTAGTGGGCTCTTAAGACCCCCGCGGGAAGAGTTGGGGTGGTGACAAATGTATTCTTACTGCCGTCACCACACGGGCTCTTCAGTTCAGAGGTCATTAACCTTTTGGACGCCAACGACTGATATATCGGCACTGCAGGTTCAAAGCCAAAGACCGATATATAAGTCTTAGACCACATATCAATATTAAACCTACACGCATGTGCGTAACATTTCATTTCAGATTTGAAATTTTTTTTCGTGGCCTCTGGGTGACAGCTTTAGACAAACGGGTCTTAATCGCACAAACTTACGTTTAATTATATCCTGACGTTTCGGGCATGAGTTACACCCGTGGTCGCAGGCAGACTGGCGAGAGAATGTATCAACACCTTCGAGCTGCCCGTAAACGTAACGTGTTTGTCCGTTTGTCTTTAAAATATCAGTGATAATCGTGAAAGTTTAAATCAATATATTGACAGCTTTAGTATTTGACATGGCGTGAAGAAGGTTGCCGTGTGGTGACGGCAGTAAGAATACATTTGTCACCACCCCAACTGCTCCTGCGGGTGTCGTAAGAGTCGACTAAGGGATTGAAGTGTCACTGACCACTATTTGATAAAAGATTGATGATGGGCAGCAGCGTCATCATAGTGGACACATTACTGCGATCACCAATCCGCTTGCCCAGCGTGGCGATTATGGGCATTTACCTCCTAATGCGTTTATACGCATAGTTACTAGGAGAGGCCTATGTTCAGCAGTGGACTATCATAGGCTGATAATGATGAGGAAGACAGTCAAGTCTTCTTTTTCTTCCGTGAAAAAGTAACTTATTTCAGGGAAAATCTGTAGTATACTGCCACTCTGCAATAGTAAGGGTACAAGGACGATCGTTTGTGGCGGATCCGTCCCAATTAAATCTAAATGCTGAAATCCCTGAGGTATAGCCCTGTTAGTCGTTTCGATTTGGAGAATCCATTTGAGCAATTAATGAAATTGAAAGAATAATTAGAAATTCGAAGACTGAAATTAATTTACGTACCTGAAGGTTGGGAGGAAACAAATAATGCCTCTTTTTTAGGGTTCCGTTGCCAAAATGGCAAAAACGGAACCATTATAGTTTCGCCATGTTCGTCTGTCCGTCTGTCCGCAGCATAGTTCAGTGGCCTCTGCAATTTGGTACAGGTATGTCATATTAATCATGCCCACTAAGTAATATAAAAAACTAGAAAAAAAAATATTTTCAGGTACCTCCCCAACTGATGAAGTGGGGATGATTTTTTATCCCTATAGTGTGGGGTATCATTATAAAGGTATTAGGTATCTTAAAACAAATAAGTGGTCTTAAAAGATTTTTTTTCTGATCTTAATATTTTCAGAGATAATCGCTCCAGAAGAAAAAAAACGTGTCTAACTTTTGATCCGCAGGTCCAAAAATATGAATAAAAAATCATGAATAGTGGGCTTATAGAATACTTTAAAATAAAACTATTTCGAATATAATCGGCCCAACTGTTTTTGAATAACTACGGAACCCTACACTGAGCTTGGCCCGACATGCTCATGGCCGGTTTTTTTTATTATGTAGCCCATCGTCTCAATATGCCAAACCCCCGCCCAAAACTTACGCGAAATAATTATTTCTCCTTCCATTTACCTACTGATTAAATTACGATACTGTATATTATAAGACGTCCACTGTTAAGCATAGGTCATAGTCCATAGGCCTCCCCTTTGGGCCTCTACATATATCGGTTGGATGCGACCTGCATCCAGTATCTCCCAGTATCTTCATCGTCTGTCCATCTTGTGGAACGTCCTACACCAAACCAAAAATCATGGAGATAATTATCAAGTGACAACTTATAAAATGGAGAGACCAAAACCCACCGTCTCCGTTGGCGGCCATGTTGAGAGAATGGAGGAGGATCGCAATGTCAAGAAAGCATACTTGGGTCGTCCAACGGACCGTCGTCCTGTCGGCCGCCCCAAGTATCGTTGGAAAGATCTGGTTGAGGCGGACCTGCGCGAGCTGGGTGCTGGTAACGACTGGCATGAAACTGCTCAAGACCGCGTGAAATGGCGTGCTCTTGTGTCGGAGGCCAAGACTTATTTTGGATCGTTGCGCCCATCTAATAAGTAACAACTTATAAAAAATATATACCTACAACAAAATTCAGTCGAATTGAGAACCTTCTCTTTTTTTTGAAGTCAGTTAAATATGAATACTAAGCACACAAAATCCTCCCGTAAACAGACAACCAATAAATGACCTTTGATTGACCTTTAATGTTTTGAGTGTTATGATTAAAAAAAATCATCATCATCATATCAGCCGAAAGACGTCCACTGCTGAACATAGGCCTCCCCCAAAGATTGCCACAATGACCGGTCCTGCGCCACCCGCATCCAGCGGACTCCTGCGACCTTCACCCCACAAAAAAAATAAAGGTGCCTAATTACAACGCTCAAAATATTAGTCTAAAATTAAAAATGACTATAAAATATTCCCTCAAATGTTATCACAATTATCAGACATCAGATTGTGCGTCTGAACAGCAATTGAATTTCATTTCATTGAAATTCGTTGAGCGTAATGTAGAAACAGATGACAATCAACACCGGCTCGAGGGATTTGCGGTAAGAAAACAATTATCGAAAAGCTTTATTCAATGAATGCTTTAAAGTTACTAAACGGACCTGGTATTTAAAATTATCTGAGCACAGTTTTGTTTAATGTAGAGATAATTTGGAACTTGTGACTTGTTGTAGTCATCGGCATTAGTATCTCGCTATGAAGGCCGTAAAAATATGTGGCAGGTTACGAATTTCGTCTTTGCACGTGTCTCGTACGACGTTTTTTAGTACAGATGGCCCTCCGAAGTTTTGGACCTGACGTAAAATGACCCACTTCTCGTACTAGAGCCTAAAAAAGGCACCATCTGTACAAAAAATAGGATTATTGTATTGCGTCTGGTAAATTTATTTAACAACCCTGGGGCCTACTCATAAACGTTTAATTTTTAATTCGAATCTAACTTAAATAAAATGTTGACAACGGAAGGCTTGTCATCCTTCTTTCCGGGAACTAAAATATAGTAAAGTGTTATTAGCAAACTTAGTTTAAAGCCGGAAAGTTTTCTTCACCTGTGAACTTATAAGAGGCTTTTTAGTTCGACGTTGGTAAAAAGCCTACTGCGAACATCCAACAACATCGTACAAAATTCTAACAATCTCTACTCGTAAGTATATCATATTATAAATGTGTAAGTTACTCTCGTATACTTCAAGATTTTTATGACGATTGTAAAAATAGAAGTCTCGAAAACGGACATAGGGTACTCAAAAAATTGCATAGTGGCACGGGATCGCGTCAATTGAAATATATTATGCATAAATGTTTGCGTCAAAATCAATAATTTCAGTATGTATACTTGTGTGTTATACAGAATAGCTAGTACTCGATATAATTTTCTTTCAACGAACATATATACTCGTATATACGAGTATATACCAATGTAGCTACACCAATCGTTAGTAGAACCTAAAAAAATGTAAACAAATAAGTATGGCTGACTTTTCATAACATTTGACGTCACTCTTTGACACATATCGTCAAACGCGTTCGCAGATATATTTTTATGTTAGCAATAAATATCAATAATTTTAACTAATAAAATATTTTAAAATAAAAATAAAACCGCCTTCAAAAGTTCGCCCGAACTAAAAAGTCAAAAATAATTTTAGTTCCTACTTCTTAGGATTTCCTACCCAAACCTTTAAACCTTTTACCCTATTCATTGAAATAAAATATTATGGCTAGGTATCCTACAGATTTCTTAGAAGTCGGTGCCAAGCCAAATACGTTCATTCAGGTATATATTAGATAGAGCTTTGTAACTTATTGTCACTCCGATTATGTTTTTATCAACAGAATGGTCTACCTCAGTCATTTTGATGAAAGCATAACCGGAGTGACAGTAAGTTACAAAGCTCTAGCCTCTATCAAATACAGTCATATACTCGCGAAGAGAACATATATGGCTTGGCACCGACTTCTAAGAAATCTGTAGGATACCTAGCCATAATATTTTATTTCAATGAATAGGGTAAAAGGTTTAAAGGTTTGGGTAGGAAATCCTAAGAAGTAGGAACTAAAATTATTTTTGACTTTTTAGTTCGGGCGAACTTTTGAAGGCGGTTTTATTTTTATTTTAAAATATTTTATTTTTTGCTTTTTAGTAGTGTAAAATCGTTATTTAATATGCTCTAAATACTTATAATTAGAATGTACTTCACTGTAATAGGCCAGAAAACCTGAACTGGATACCTTAAATATTCAAAGAATTATCCCATTATCAAGGAGATATACATTGTATCATCAGCAAGTATGAATAATTTCAAAGATTATAGGTAACAGCCTTAGCATGCCTATATTATTTAAAGAATCACTTACCGCTAACCAACACGTCATAACTACTAAGCAAACACTTAAATAGATCTCGAAAATGTATGACAGTTGTTATATTCAAAGAATTATCCTCCAACTCCTAATCGTTAAGGAGTTATACCTTTCGTCATCAGCTCACCAACATGAGACTATGGCCACCTAAAGGCAAATACTCAAATAGCTTCCAAAATACATGAACTGTGTTATATTTAAAGAATTATCCCCCAACTCCTAATTTCTAAGGAGTTTTACTTTCCATCATCAGCTCACAGACATGAAAGGATGATCACCTAAACGCAAATACTCGAATAGCTTCCAAAATACATGAAATATGTTATATTTAAGGAATTGTCCCCCAACTCCTAATCTCTTAGGAGTTGTACCTTTCATCATCAGCTCACCAACATGAAAGGATGACCACCTAAAGGTAAATACTCAAATAGCTTCCAAAATACACGAAATATGTTATACTTAAAGAATTATCCCCCAACTCCAAATTGCTAAGGAGTTGTACCTTCCATCATCAGATCACCAACTTAAAACGTTCATGACTAGACGCAAATACTTGATTAGTCTTCGAAAATAAATGAAAAATGTCATGTGTGCCTACAACATTTGAAGAGTTCCCTCGATATCTCCAGGATCCCATCATCAGATCTGGATTCGATGACAATGGGACCAACTAGATGGTATACCCTTTCAAATAAAAAAAGAATTTTTCAAATCGGTCCACGCGTCTTCGAGTAATCGGGGAACATACATAAAAAAAAAAAAAGATTTCGACGAATTGTAAACCTCCTCCTTTTTGAAGTCGGTTA
Source organism: Thaumatotibia leucotreta (assembly GCA_025490895.1). Lineage (NCBI taxonomy): Eukaryota > Metazoa > Arthropoda > Insecta > Lepidoptera > Tortricidae > Thaumatotibia > Thaumatotibia leucotreta. Next base: position 12,600 of record JALPQI010015041.1, on the reverse strand, counting down.
AAAATGATATGTGAACTCAAGATTTAAGATTCTAAATTCGTAATAAAACCAAGATTGACTTCTTAGAGTGCGTGATTATGGAATAATGCAAGTTTTTTGGTTTGTTTACTTTTTGTACATTCTACTGACGATTGGTATACATCATAATTGGAGCTATTTCTGTTGATAAAGCATTACATAGCTGTGGACATTGTGGTTTAATTATTTTCTGGAACAAAATAAACCAATTCGTTTCAATAGCTTTTAGTGAATAGCTACTTTGATCGCGTTACAAATGTTACAACAATTGATGAAAAGGACCCAGTTTCCGAACAATATTACATTAATTTTATTAGTTTGTTACCATGACCACTTCTACTAAGGCACTGGTCTCACCGCGAGCTACTAAGCTATGAACGATACGCACTCGCAGCTATCAGCTATCACCGCCGGGCGAGTATCGCCGTGTCTCTTTTATTTACACGGGAGTGCGTATCTTTTGTTCGCGTTTATAGCCGATAGTTCATAGCTTAGTAGCTCGCGGTGAGACCAGTGCCTAAGCGTTTGAAAATAGGATAGTACATTTTTTTAAACACGGTTGTTTTATATTTTAATTTTTCAAATAAATGTATATTTATTTTATGTGTTTTTAGGTATACACACCTACTTATTGTTTTATACGATTAAACTAAATTGAAATTGAATTTAAATTATACAAACGGTTACCTACTGAGTTTAACGTCATAATTGTTGTGATACGGAGAAAAATTTTGTGTAACGACTTTTTGCGGTAAAAAGGCCACAAATTTAAATTATCTATGAGCGAGCGAGTCTTTTTCGACAGAGTACACACTATTATATAATTAGTATGATGGTGCATTCAGACCAAACGAGCATTCGCTATTCTATCCCCCACTCTACGAAATCAACGAATCACGTTTTGTGTCAACGATCGAATTTCGTAGAGTAGGGGGTTAGAATAGCGAATGCTCGTTTGGTCTGAATGCACCTTTACTAAGTTTAGTAACAAAATTTACGCGATCGACACTTTTCCGTAATATATTTTTGAGTACAAATTGTGCTTTTTTACTCACTAGCGCGAGAAAAAGTTAATTTCTTGTCAGGTTATAACTTCGGAGAGCTATCTGTTCTGAGTTTTTCAGTCTTACGATACCGTGCGAAAAGGAATTTCGTAACTCGTGTAGATTTTCGCAAGCGAAGTAAACACACAGTGAGTTCGTCGCGAGCCCGTGATCTCGCCGCGAGTGTGACGCGATTTTGTCGCTAACAGAATTGTCGGAATCCTTTATGTAATTGACTGTCCAAGATGCAGATCTCTCTATCTCTTTTCTAATGAGTACGCTGCGTCTTCGTTACGCACTCGCGACAAAATCGCGACGCACTCGCGGCGAAATGGTTACGGGCTCGTTGCGCGCTAGCTTCGCTTTCAACTCGCTTGCAAATCGCAAGTGTGATAAGATCCTAAAGACACAGATCGTCGATCAGTTTCATGGAAAAATTACCAGTACTCTTGGCACTTAATTGAGATTAGATTTCTTGGTACCTATAAACACTTCGACAATCTACAGGGTGTAACCGTTAAGTAAGGCCAGGCCATAATTCCGTAAATATAACAGATATCAGAAAACTTCCAACTGATATCGAAAGTACCTTACCCAACGAGTAAAATTACATTAATAACTTTTTCTAAATAGATGAAATAATATTAAAAATACTAACTTAAAACGCTCTCATATATTCAGTAGGTATGACGACAGCCTTAGAGAAAGTCGGGTGTCGTAAGAGATAAAACAACTGTTAGAGATTCGTTATTTGTACGAATACATTGTAATAAAATAATAATACTACCGTTTATGAAATAATTAATATAACATTTATTCTTAAATAAAAGATATTCGTATTAAACTAGTCTTTGAATGAACGGTTACGTACTAAATGTATGGAAGGGTTTGAAGTTAATATTTGAGATATTACTGATTTTATTTCAAAAAAGTTATTAATGTAATTTTACTCGTTGGGTAACGTACTTACGATATTAATTGGAAGTTTTCTGATATCTGTCATATTTACGGAATTATGGTCTGGCTACACTTAACGATTACACCCTGTATAAATAGTAATATCGATCATCTAATAAAAATGTCTCGAGTGCCAAAATAAGTGTCTGCTTTGATGTTATTTTTATTGGATAATTAACAGCTGTAATATGTCGTTATCTCTAGAGAAATAAAGAAAAAATTAGCAACTGCCATGGACCAATCTTACACAAATCAGCCTATTACTACTGTATGTCCAATTAACGCTCCTGTCGTAAGTAATAAGTGACGATATTTATACAGGGTGTAACACCACCCACTGAAAACCTTGAACGAGTTGATTTAGTAGCCTATTCTGAACGACTTTTACTATGGAGATAACCCAGAAATCTTCAAAAAAATTGTGGCTCTTTCATACAAATTTCGTTATCGATCGGGCACAATGTATGAAAAAGACAATATTTCATTTTAAATTTCGTGATTGGCTCCATAGTAAAAGTTGTTCACTAATAGCCTACTAAATCACCCCGTCCAAGGTTTTCAGTAAGTAACACGCTATATAAATAATAGCCAGATACATATAGATACTTAAATAAATTATCGCGAAATGGTCGAAATCTGGTTGATGTAACTAAAGACCGAAGAGCTGGCGACTTCCTCGCGCAACGCATTAGTATTGCAATACAGCGAGGAAATGCCGCCAGCATCCTCAGTACAATGCCACAAGGGCCAATCTTAGATATAGGTTAGGTTAAGTAGATTAGTTAGATTTGATCAGTGTACATAAATTTTAGTTTTGAAAATAAATATATATTAATTAATCGCTCGCGTTGACCTTACTGGCGTAGAGGAGCGTCCCCTGGGTGGCGGATGGGGGAATGGTCGGTAGCACAGCCTAGCTACGCTATCCGGCTAAGCCCGATGGGCTCGCTGACCAACGTAAGGTGTGGTCCTCCAGCATTTTGGGAGTTGTGCGGCGGGTTAACAACCCTCCCATGTAAAAAGCAACTGTTACGAGACCGACACATAAGATGAAAAAACGATCCGATTCAAACAACGACTCACGGCGCGGAAAAATGGACTTTCGATTTGCCTCATGGAACGTACGAAGTTTATGCAGACCCGGCTCAAGTTACCAACTGAACAGAGAATTGAAACGATATGACATTCATATCGCTGCGCTGCAGGAAGTTAGGTGGCCGTATAACGGAGAGTCTGATATTGATAATACGTCGGTATTATTCTACAGTGGAAACGAGAACGGCCACCACACGAATGGGACCGGGTTTATAGTGAGTAAGAAAGTGATAGGTAGCATACTGAGATTTGACGCAATATCAGACAGAATCAGTGTCTTGCGGGTTAAGAGTAGGTTCAAAAATATCACGATAGTTAACGCCTATGCCCCCACGGAAATGGCAGATGATGAAGCTAAAGACCAATTCTACGAGGAACTGGAGATGGTTTTCGATCGAATTCCGAGTTATGACGTCAAGATTGTTGTAGGAGACTTCAATGCAAAAGTTGGACGTGAGGAAGCATTTGTCCCTACCATCGGCCGACACAGTAAACACGAAGTCTCGAACGAGAATGGCACAAGACTGGTAAGCTTTGCTGCGGCTAAGGCGATGGTGGTAAGGAGCACTATGTTCCCCCATAAGAATATTCACAAGGGGACTTGGAAGTCTCCGGATGGGGTTACTATCAACCAAATAGACCATGTCTTGATAGATGATAGACATAAGGGCACAATAGAGGATGTACGGACTCTCCGTGGTGCAGATTGTGATAGTGACCACTACCTCGTGAGCATTAAGGTAAAAGTAAAACTTAAGGCCACCAGCAGAACTGATAAACCTGCAGATCAAGGGTTCAACACTGAAGGCCTAATGGATAAGGCAACAAGGGAAGCCTTTGTGCTAGAATTGAGCAATAGATTCAGCGGTTTAGAGGTACAGGAAGGCGTTGACGAAGTGTGGGAGGTGACTAAAGCAACCATTAAGGAGGTGGGCTTAAAGACTCTTGGTAGAAAGAAGCGTCATAGAAAACGTAAATGGTGGAACCAGGACTGCGATCTTGCTATGAACGAGAGGCTTAAGTATAAGATATTGTCTGAACAAGACAACATGTGGAACCAGAAGTACAGCGCGTCGCGAAAGGCCTTAAGGAACCTGATTAGATCTTTAAAGAGGAAGCGACTGAATGACCAATTACAACAGATGGAAAGTCTAATCAGGGCGAATATGACAAGGGAGTTTTACCAGGAAGTCAGGACAGTTAAAAAAGGATACCAGCCAACAGCCCAGATCCTTGAGGATGATGAAGGGAATCTCATAACGGACCCAGTTGCTATAAGGAACGAATGGCGACGGTATTTCGAAGCATTGCTCAATTGTTCACCTATATAGACGCAAGTTGAAGAGCCAGAGCAGAGCGGTAACGGCGTAGACGTGGAAAAACCAAGCTTCGATGAATTTCGTAAGGCTGTCATGCGGCTAAAAAACAATAAGTGTCCAGGGGTTGATGGCATACCGGGGGAAGTGTGGAAATATGGCGGCGGGAGCGTACAATCACGACTGTACGTGCTAATTGGAAGCATCTGGGAAGAGGAAAAACAGCCGGATGAGTGGAATATGGGTGTAATACGCCCCGTACATAAAAAAGGCTCCAAGAAAAGGTGCTCCAACTACAGAGGTATTGCTCTACTTCCGACGGCATACAAAGTGCTCGCCTACATTCTCCTGGGCCGTTTAGAACCGTTTGCGGAAACCATTCTGGGGGATTATCAGTGCGGGTTTCGCCGGGGTCGGAGCACAATTGACCAGGTGTTTGTGCTGAAGCAGCTCATGGAGAAGAGATGGGAGTACGCTCAAAACATTCACGCACTTTTCGTCGATTTCACCAAGGCTTATGATAGTGTGGACAAAGAAACACTCTTTCTGATACTACAGTCTTTTGGGTTACCCAGCAAACTAGTAAGGATGATTAGGGTCGCCACTCATACTAGCAGGTTAAGAGTCAGCGTAGGCGGAGCACTCACTGAAGAATTTGTCGTAGCCACTGGCCTTAAACAAGGAGATGCTCTTTCCCCAATGTTATTCAATCTAGTACTCGAATACGTCATTCGGAAAGTTTTAGTGATTGACGGCGGAGTGGAGTTAAACGGGCGACATAAGATTGTGGGATATGCCGACGATCTGGCTCTACTAGGAAAATGCGAAGATGAAGTGAGACGGATGGCTCAGACTCTGGATGTAGAAGGTAGGAAAGTGGGTCTCAGAATCAGCCTTGACAAGACGGAGTATTTCCATATGCGGAGGTACAAAGATTCCAGGTCAAGAAGGAAGAACCTTGATGTCGATGGCACCACGTACATATTGGAGGATGCATATGTGCATACTGGCAATCATAGTAATCTGTATTACGAATGATGTTTGAATTTACCATAGTAACGGAATATTTATGTTTTTGTACACTCTGTCATGTCGCCTTGAACGAACTACATTTAGCCACGATAAACTAGCTTATTATTGTACTATCGAGTTCCACTATTCTGCTGCAGTCCCTTATTTTTCTAATAGGTAATGTGCCTTCTGCACGATAGTGCTAGTTTAAATATTAAGAAAAAGTGGTTCAAATATTTGAGTAGTCGTGAAACTTGCGTAAATTATGTCGGAAAACAACGGCATAAGTGGCATTAAGAAGCTGAAAGGTTCGTCGGATTACCCGAACTGGAAGTTCCTGGTACGTAACTACCTCGAAAACAAAAACTGGTGGAACGTCATCGAGAAAGACGCAGTAGATGCTGATGCCGACCGGAAAGCACGAACAACAATATGTTTGTTGTTGGAGCCAGAGTGCTTTACCCACGTCTACAATGCAAACACTGCGAAGGACACCTGGAACAACCTACAGAAAGCCTACGAAGACAAAGGCTGGGGAAGACGTATCCACATCCAGCGAGAGCTCAACTGTAAGTTAGAGCATTTCAGTTGTATGGAGAGCTATATATCAAAAGTTACATTCCTTGCACAACAATTGCACGATATTGACGCGACAATCCCTGATGATTGGTTAATATCCATTTTGCTTGGTGGTTTGACGCCTGAGTACAGCCCTCTCATAATGGCTGTCGATAATAGTGGGCAAGAGATCACGTTGGAGCAAATCAAGACGAAATTGTTGCAAGAAGGAGGTCGTCAAAGGAAGTTGAGTACGGACTACGAACAAGCTTTAGTGACACGTAAAGCACCGAACGAAGCTAGATCTACAGCTAAAACAAATGATCGTAAGCAAAAGTTCGTGTACAAGTGCTTCAGGTGCCACCAGCAAGGCCTTAAGGCGTCAGAGTGCAAGGAGCGTGTTAAACCCGCAAATGTCTGCCTGAACACCAAGGAGGCAATAGACAAAGATAAGTGGTATCTTGATAGCGGATGCTCCAACCACCTTACACATGACAAAGGCAAGTTAGTGTCATATACAAAACAACATGGCAATATGAAAATATCGGTTGCAAACGGCGAAAAGTTGGAAGTAAAAGGTCGTGGGAACGCTGAGCCCCAAGTCAGCGAAAAGGAGAAATTAGTCCTGGAAAATGTCATGCATGTTCCCGATCTGTCCATGAACTTAATTTCGGTAAGCGATTTGACAAAGAAGAAATGTAAAATTATTTTTGACGAAAAAGGTTGCATAATTCAAAATAAGAACCGAACTATTGCAAGATGTCAAGAAGTTGATGGCATTTACGAGTTGTCAGAAAATAAAAACAACGTCGTAAATTTGACAGTGTCACAACAAAATAATATTTCGAATCTTTTACACAAACGTTTAGCTCATTTAAGCCGAAATTATATGTTGAAAATGAAAAATATCGTGAAAGGTATGAATTTCAAAAGCACAGATTTGTGCGAACCGTGTATTCCCTGCATTCAAGGGAAAACGTGCAAGAGTCCCTTTAAGAACAAAGGTACGAGAGCTAAGGATCTTCTACAAATCGTACATAGCGATTTATGTGGGCCAGTCGAAGAGCCGTCCCTCGGAGGTTCGAGGTATGTTCTGCTTTTTATTGACGATTTTACAAAAAAGACTCATGTTTATTTTTTGAAGAATAAAAGTCAAACTTTCGATAAGTTCCGTGAATATAAGGTGGAAGTAGAAAATGAGACGAATAAAAAGATAAAATGTTTGAGATCGGATGGAGGCGGAGAGTACTGTAATAGCAAATTTAATGCTTTTTTGAAGTCTGCAGGAATAAAACACCAGACGACAGTACCCTACACGAGTGAACAGAACGCCGTGGCTGAACGAGCCCATCGTACGATCTTTGAGAAAGCAAGAACACTACTGTCAGAAGCGAACCTGAGTAAGAAATATTGGGCGGAGGCTGTAAAGACTTTGGTATATTTAAAGAACAGAAGCCCCACGAAAGCTTTGGACAATACAGTGCCTGAAAAGCTTTGGACTGGAAAGGACGTAGATGTCAGCCATCTAAGAATATTTGGCTGTGTAGCACATCGACTAATACCAAAACAGAAGAGACATAAATTGGATATGAAGACGGAGCCAATGATTTTTATCGGATATCCAGATAATCAGAAGGGTTATCGTCTGATGAATCCAAAGACGGGTGTAGTGACAACTGCGAGAGATGTAAAATTTTTAGAAAATGTTTCTTCAAAAAGAGAACGTCGAGAAGTCGTCAAAAGTGATGATAAACCTGAATACGGACTCTGATGGTCAGTCCTGTCTACCAAATAGATCCGCAAATATTCCTGAAGTACTGGAGACGCACGAGGATGAGTTGCGTGATGAGAGAATATTACAATTACCTGGACCTGAAGTGTTTGACAATGGGCACGTACCTGATGAGGTGGTCACTAATGGTGAAGTGATAATACCTGACCTGCCAGAAAGGAGGTATCCTCAGAGAGAACGCAGACAAGTTGATCGGTACGGTTGCAATGTCATGTATGCCAAGGAGAGCAATCTTGATGGAGATCCTGTTACCATAGAGGATGCGTTGGCGAGACCTGATAGTGCATTATGGAAAAAAGCGATAGATGATGAGCTTACGTCGCTGAAGGAGAATCAGACCTGGACGTTGGTGGATCTACCAGCTGACAAGAAATCAATTCAATGCAAGTGGGTATTCAAGATCAAGAAAGATAGCGATGGCAAGGTAACGAAGTACAAGGCTAGACTTGTAGCCAAAGGGTTCACACAGGTATGTGGTGTAGATTATACGGAGACCTACTCTCCGGTAGTTAGAAGTTCTACTCTGCGATTGTTGTTCTCGCTGGCTGCTGAATACGATTGGTTTATTGACCAATGGGATGTCACGACTGCGTTTTTATACGGAAAGATTAAAGAGGACATTTACATGCTCCAACCAAAAGGGGCAGTCGCCAAGGGTCAGGAAACCAAGGTATGTAAGCAGCAGCGATCTCTTTATGGTTTGAAACAAGCCTCAAACGCTTGGTTCAAAGAGTTAGATAAAGAGATGTTAAGTTTAGGCTTTATACAATCAAAAATAGAACCGTGTTTGTATCAAAAACAGCTTAAAGGTGACAAGAAGTTGATTGTCGTTATTTACGTTGATGATCTCTTTGTATTTGGAAACTGTGATCAAGAAAAGCAAAAATTAAAATCAGGTTTGCTTGACAAGTTTAAAGTGAAAGATTTAGGCGCGGCTAGACATGTTTTAGGCATGAGACTGAGAAGAGAGCAGGGTCAGATCCATCTCGATCAGGAGCAGTTTATTTTAAACTGTTTGGATGACTTTAACATGGCAGATGCTAAGCCGGTAACTACTCCAATGGAAGTAGGTATGAAATTAGAGCGGTCACGTGATTCGCACAGCCACCTACCATATCAAAATTTGATAGGTTGTCTGAATTATTTAGCCTGTAATACGCGACCGGATATAGCACACGCGGTAAGTGTACTTTCCCAATTTAATTCGTGCTACGATGAAATACACTTTAAGTGCGCGAAACGGGTCTTACGGTATTTAAAAGGTACGTCTAATCTGTGTCTCACTTTTAAAAAGCCAGGAGATTTAGTCTTACGCGGCTATGTCGATGCAGACTGGGGTGGGGCGCTCGATCGAAAATCTTTCACGGGATTAATTTTCAAATTAGGGAAAAACATTGTCGCATGGGAAAGCCGGAAACAAGCGACAGTAAGTTTGAGTTCTACCGAAGCTGAGTACGTTGGACTTAGCCACGCTTCAAAAGAAGCGATTTACTTACGTAGTTTGCTAAACAGTTTGACTGCTGTGGATAGCAAACCCGTGGTCATTTTTAATGACAATCAGTCGGCACATAAAATAGCAGCCAACAAAATGATGCATAATAGGACAAAGCACATTGATATAAAATATCATTTTATTCGTGAGTGTGTACTAGCTGGTAAAGTTGAGATTAAGTACATGTCAACCGATAAAATGATAGCAGACATTCTAACTAAGAGTGTTTCTGGCCCGAAGTTAAAGGATTTTTTGAAGGATTTATCCCTGTCAAATTATTCTATTAAGAGGGCGGATTAGAGTTAGATGTTTTATAATTGTGAGAGCCTGGTGATCTGTAATACAGGTATATACCTAGTTCAGACTCCAGTCTCTCACAAAGGATTACAGTACTTACCATTTTCTAATTGTTACAATTATATACTGTGTCACTGTTACCATTTGTATTCCTTTGTGAGCTGATAAATAAACATTTATTATTATTATTATCTCTCTTTGATCACGGGCCTATAAATCCCGGTCTTTTGATAGGCTTGCGCGGGGATACAGATCCAACACGTAGAGGCCCTTTGGAGAAATTTGCTGTGTTTTACACCTGCTGCAACCCATTCACGGGCACAAAAATAGATATCCGTGAACCGGTCCCAGCAGGCATATAGAGACTATTGGAGATTATATGGAAAAGACTACTGGGTTATGGTGATGAAGGTTGGATGGATAAGAGATGGAACTATAGAAAAGAGGTCCGGACACCTGCCATAACAATGATTTCTCTTTGCTATCGAGGCAGGCGGTGACTCGCCGCCGACTAGATGGGCCCCCGTAAATGCCGTCACAAGAGACAGCCAGGGGCAACACCGGTGTAGGCGACTCAGGAGTGTAGAGAGGTGTACACCGCTTTCTGCGCAGTGGCTCGATAGCCGCTGCACCAACTCGCGACTTACGCAAATTTACACTTCCACCCCTGGAGCGTATAGCTCTGACGACTCCTCTCTGGACGGCCAGTTAAGGCAAGCCAGAGCTGAGAGTCCTACGGGTCCCCTTGGGGTTCCACTCCGACCGACGAAGACACGCCGGAGGCGGGGACCCTGACCGACTCTCGGGAGCACTCGGGTCCGTGGGGTCGTTACTCCCCAACAGCTCGCCACAAGCTGCCCTGCGGCCTTATTATTATTATTATTATTATTATTTATATTGTGTTTTATGTTTTTAAGTGCTTTGTGTAGGTAATAGAATAATTTTTCTAGCTATCCTTTTTTATGCATGCTTTTAATTTGTTAGGCGATTCCAGTTTTTGTGTTTATACTTGTGTATAGTTGGGCACAAAAGTGTTATGTTAAATTTATTTTATGTACTGAGTATAGGCGTGTACAAAAGTGTTTCGGTGCATGTTCGTAATAGATTAAGAGGGCGTATTGGAGGATGCATATGTGCATACTGGCAATCATAGTAATCTGTATTACGAATGATGTTTGAATTTACCATAGTAACGGAATATTTATGTTTTTGTACACTCTGTCATGTCGCCTTGAACGAAATACATTTAGCCACGATAAACTAGCTTATTATTGTACTATCGAGTTCCACTATTCTGCTGCAGTCCCTTATTTTTCTAATAGTACAAAGGGGTACCTAAGTTTAAATACCTGGGATGTACAGTGACAGATACAAACCAGAGACAAGAGGAAATTGACCTTCGCATTCAGAACGCCCTAAGATGCTCAGCAGGTCTTCACAAAATACTAGCGTCTAAGCTTATTAGCAGAAGAACCAAGATCAGGATTTACAAAACTGTCATAAAGCCGATCTTGCTGTATGGATGCGAGGCTTGGACGCTGACCTTGAAGGAAGAGAACAAGCTCTTGGTGGCGGAGAGAAAGATCTATAGAAAGATTCTGGGGCCTACTCAGGGAGAGGAGGGAGGGTGGAGAGTCCGGAGCAACGCAGAAGTGGAAGAGTTGGTGTCCGAGCCCAATATAATTGGCGAGAGCAAGTCTGCTCGACTTCGCTGGCTCGGCCATGTGGAGAGGATGGGAGATCACCGAGCCGCCAAAAAGGTCCATCTGGGTCGTCCTAGTGGACGGCGTCCGGTGGGGCGCCCTAGATACCGATGGATCGACGAAGTCCAAAAAGACTTGTGTCAGCTTCGAGAAGCCGATTTCGATTGGCGACAAGCTGCACAGAATAGGGAGGACTGGCGGAGCTTAGTGTCGGAGGCCAAGATCCACTTCGGGTCGCTGAGCCAGCGGAGTAAGTGAGTAAGTAAGTATTAACCCCTGGAGTGCCTAGTGACAGATCCGTCACAAGCCAATTGGACTATAATATAAAATAATTAAAGTAATTAATCAACAAGCAAATTTATGACAGCGGCATTCCAGAGGTTAATTAATTTAAATGAATTAGATTCTGTGGCCGATTTGTACCTGTATAGTCTGCCTCCCGCGCTGCGAATTTCCTGTTGTGGTTTTGATTTGTATTGCAATTTGTTTTAATTATAATCAAATAAAGATTTTTAATAAAAAGCAATCATGACCAAATCTAAAAGTTTGTACATTTTCGTCAATATTGATAAAAATGGTAAGCTGTTCGAGTCAATAATACTAAGCAAGATCCATCACATTTCCCAAAATGACCCGGAAAGTTTGTATGGAAATTTCTTTTTTTGTTACCAAATCCTATACATTTTTATTTTTAGTAACAAAATAGGCCTGTTTCAAACAAATATTTTGGGACATTGCAGGAATACATGTGGAAAAGTGGGGAATCTTGCTCAACAGCATTGATTCTTTTCGCCTAGCTTTTTTTATCAACAAGGATCGGACATGTCGCAGTTCTAACCGAACCTGTGTCCACTATGATGACCCTGCTGCCCATCATCAATCTTGTAGAAATGATCAGTGACACTTCAATCCCTTAGTCGACTCTTACGACACCCGCAGTAAGGAGTTGGGGTGGTGGCAAATGTATTCTTACTGCCGTCACCACACGGCTACACATATATCTTTACATTATACATTTCTCAAAGTTCATTACATTTATATAATTATTCTGACTATTAGAGACTTCATCTCTAGTTAATGTACTATATATCTGTATTTAATATTAAATCAAATTTATGTTTCGTTTTTAATTAATGCATGTTAGCTGTAAGATGTTACAAAACTATTATTTGAAAAAAAAAGTCCCGCTGAGTTTCTTGCCGCATTCTTCCCAGGCAGTGGTGTAGGATTTCAATTCAATTCAATTCAATTCAATTTATTTATTTGAACAAATAAGGGTACAAACAGGTGGTAAAGAGTAAACATTATCATTCCTTAT
>JALPQI010015040.1:0-25616 GCA_025490895.1 Thaumatotibia leucotreta | reverse complement strand
TACAGTTACGTAATAATAAAATACTGGTACGGAAACAACTCAAAGAACTATTATCATTGGATAGATGTGCTCGGTCTCACGGAACCTGCTGAGAGGAATTGGATCGGAGAAGAAACGGTAAACAACCTTCAAATTAGAAGGTTTTCATGATTTCAAACATAATTTAACAAAAAAAAATATGTTAAAAATCAGCATGTCCGCAGTATTTTGTATTGTATATGAAAAGATACATCTGTCCCGTATTATTGACCGCGAGTAATTTAAATTGATTCATTTACTTTCTTCTCACTTATCGGCATTGCAAGTAGGTTAGGTTAGAATCTAAGTATTAAGTAGGTATCTTGTAACTTTATGGACAGTAAACGAGTTAATACCTACTGTATAAAATTACACCTTCATTTACCTACATAATTACCCCACAGAGTTAAATACAGTGTGTTTCCATGACCCGGGCTTTTACGAAAATGGGTAATAATACGCATCACTAGCAATCGTTTTCAAGTATTAACATGTGAAAAATAATTAAATTGACCGTACAATTAATTTTATTCCCTCCGAACGATCAATGTAACGCGTGTACTGTTTAATCGAACGTTGTGAGTGGCTGTCATTTTGAAGTACATTGCTTCTCAATTAACTTTTCTTAGAAAGTTAATAACTCTTAAAATTAGCATTTTGAATCGCATAAGTAATGTTCACGGTTTGGCTAGAAATCTGCATCGCATTCCTCGGTTTCGATAAAAGCTAGTATCATAGACACACACTGTATAACATTCGTAACACAGCGCAGAGAAAACAGAGTAGGTACCTACTGATAGGTACCGATGTGATGACGACATCAAGTTCCAATAAGTACTAAAGTAAACAAAAGATTTAAATGAGGAAAAACACACGCCGTCTGCCGTTAGATTTGTAAACGTTAAACTGGTAAAGAATTTCTTGAAAATAGGTACTCAATAAACCCATTTATCCATTATTTGCTCACTCGTTCACACTAAAAACATTTAGGTATCACAATAGTATAATATTTTTATAAAAAAATAATACATTCGTATATATTATGTTGGTATTTTAACTATGTTTAAGTCGCGAAAGCTGACATACGTGGGTTCGAATCCCACCTCGGAAGTTGGTAAATTAGGTGCTTTTTTTCGTATATGACATCTTATATTTAGAATCTATTATCACCATTACAGAACCATGTGACATACAAGGACTTTATGAAATACCTGGAACAGTTCTTGGTACCCAAAGATCAAGTATACCAGCAAATGGCTTTAATGCAACCGCCGAGGAGAAATGATGACATGCCTGGTATACATTTTCTTTAGTATGGATGTAATTTACTGACAATCTACAAGTATTCACAAATTCTTCATTTGTTTTAAAATTCTGTACAACGTAAACCAATAAGTAACGTACAAACGAAGGAAAATTAAGGCCATGAATTATTATTGTCTGAAATACCAATCAACCTTAGAGTAAAGTTAATTACCTTTGAACAGCCCTTTAATTGGAGTCTTGAAGTCTACTGTCTAGTCCACTGCCCTATCCTAACCAAATATCGACTGCTATGTAGATCATCTAGGAACAGTTCGACAAAACTTGACCCCTGTTCATATGGAAAACTTGAAATCGTCTCTAAGATGATTATTGATTACAATTCAGTATTATTTTACCACCCACTCCAATTCCCACCCAAATATTGTAAACTGCTACGCCACAAATACTTTGCTAATAAAGTAATTACTTCGATGAAATATTAATTACCGACATGTTATTCTCAAGAACCAAATAGGTAAATCTCCTGCATTTTCGCGATAGCAATGCACTGGTAATCGTACAAATGGACAATATTATTTAGGGACCTTTTCATGCAGGCAGTCTTCGTGGGATGGATACTGACAAAATGGACTCGCGTAGACCGAAAATGGACTTGCCTCTTCCAATGACGCTCAAGGGGTTAACAGGAGACAAAGACAAATTCCCAATGATGAGCGAATTCCTTATGGACCAAAGAAAGGTGTGACTTTGTTTTATTTACGTAATTTTTTTATTTAATTGTATAAGCACTTAATACTTACCCTTTATTTTTTACTGTCAGATAATGTTTTATTAGCACTAAAAGACCGCCTGTAACTTTGCGATTCAAGCGATTAATCATGTCACCGTTAGTGCTAAAACAAAATAATAGGTAGGTATATGTTTCACATTCATATCTCAACATCAAAATTGATATGCTATTAAGTATAAATTATATGGCGTCAATTATAACACCTGAATAAAATGAGTAGAATTTTCCAGAATGTTATTAGTGATAGAAAGTAAGACCACTTTAAACTCACGGTGGCGGCTCATGATAGGCACACAGACGTATCGCAAGATTCGCAAGTATCACGACCTCTCTGAAGTTCGCAAATTTCGGGGACTTGTCTCTGTCACCCCAACGAAGGTGTCATTATAGTGACAGAGACAAATTTCCCGAAATGTGCGAACTTCGGAGCTCGCGGTAGGGCCGCTGTCTTTCAGATTGCCTCTAAGTTTTCAAACGATGATAAAATTCTGATTTACTTATATTTGGTGGTTACCCTTCAAGAATCAAGGACGAAGTTCGCCTCCGCCGGGAGTGTCGCAGTCGTCGGCCCCTCGTGACGAGGACCTGGCGATGCAGATGAAGAAGATGAGGAATGTGCTGCACGGTAAAGGCGAGCACGCTGCAGGGGAGGTAGGTGCTACTACCCGTGGCTTTTTAATTGGTACAGTTGGAAATAATGTCAGATTATCTAAAGACTTTTATGAGTATTATTAAACGGTATGCCAAATGACGACATTCGTAAGATTGCAGGACACTTCTCGGTTAGATTGGCTCAGTTCTAATACTAGCGAAAATTCAAAATTCGTAATTTTCGAGGAATTTTTTCTGTCACTTCAACGACTGTCTTTAGAGTGAGAGAGACAAATCCTCGAAATTTGAGGATTTCGAAGTTCGCGGTGGGGCACAGGGCCGAGATGGATGACGTACTAGATGAGAGGCCTATGCTCGGCAGTGGGCGATAAATGGCTGAAATGATGATGATAATGATGCCGATTTAACATCATAATCATAGCTAACTTACGGTCCATTCATCCTTAGTTGTCTTATCTAGTTTAACAATTTTCTAACCTAAAAGTACACGTTTTCAGTTGTAAATTGCTGTTTCCTTGATTAAAAATTAGGCAATTTACTAATCACTACGGACGGACTGCACAAATACGGACTGAGGTATTTTGGTATAGGCAAATAGGGCAGTTTACAACAGAAAACGTGTACTTTTAGGTTAGAAAGTTGTTTACTAGATAAGACAACTAAGGATGAAAAGACTTTAGGTAAAGTAAACATTCGCTTATGTCCCTATGAATGCCATCTTTCATGTTAACTGACAAAAACATAAGTGACAACATGGTGACAGCTATTGGGCATTATCAAATCATACCGAGCACTGGGACGTTCAGCGCAATATTGATTTATCCACGCCACGTAAAAATTTTGTTTCTGTTTATTTTATTACATTTTTGTAATGTTTTATTATAGGAACGAAAAAGATCCGTGCAAAGTAAATTCCATCTACCCGCGCACCGGCCGCACCTACAGCAGATTCAGATGTGTCTGTTGGAACATGATAATGTAAAGTTTCCTTTTTTTATTTGTTTTAATCACGCGCACATAATACTTAGATGAAGTTTTATCTGACTAATCACCAAATTGAAAATTTAATAAAAACAACCAACTTCAACAGATTTCTCCAAGATCCTATCATCTGTGGTTTCCATCATTGGTTTCCTATCATCAAATCCTGCTTTCTGAATGCAAATTCTTGTAAATGAATGAAAATTACCAAAAGCGCCATACATGTACCTATAACATTTGAAGAGATCCCTCGATTTCTCCTAGATCCCATCATTAGACCGGATCTTGGTGCCAACGGGACCATCTCGGGGCTATACATATTTGATCACAAAAAAAAATCGGTTCATGATTCTCGGAGATATCGGGTAACCAATATATATATAAAATCAGTCGAATTGAGAACCTCCTCCTTTGTTTGAAGTCGGTTAAAAAGTGGCTGCAACCAGGTGTAAGGCAGACGTCACACTGGTACCGTTTCAGCATGCGGGGTTGGTGTGTGATCTTGACTGTGTGCCTACCATTAGCTCGCCGCGTTATTATTTATTAAGGTGCATTTTGACCAAACGAGCATTCGCTCATTCTATCCCCCACTCTACGAAATCAACGAATTTCGACGATTCACGTTTTGTGTAACGAACGAAATAAATGCACCTTTAACGCAGACTTCCTTTCTATCCATTCCGATTGTACTCGCGTATAGGTGCGTGCGAGCGGGTATAAAGTAAGTTTTCGGTAATAATGGTACGGTTATACTTCTATAGCACTATTCAACTCACACACCATCACTGCATGCAGATTTGCATCAATGTAACGTCTGCCTGTAATAATATTTCTTGTTGACCCATTTTATACGGAACGTCACATTTTGAGTAAAGTTTGATTTACGGTAAACGCAGAAACAAAGGGAACAATTCGAGGCACCTGAGAAAGATTCTATAGAAGAGCTCAACACTAACCAGAGTGAGACGAGCAACGATTCGGAACACGTATTGATGGTGAGCCTTTAGCCAGGCCTACTGCCGTGAAAATCGAAATTCGTAAATTTCAAGGATTTTGTCTGTCACTCCAACGAAGGCGTCGTTAGAGTGAGAGATACAAATCCTCGAAATTTGCCGATTTAGAAGTTCGCGGGGCCGCAGCTTAGATTCGTTCTAGCAGTAACTATTCGCTTAGTTAGGTACCTATTTATAGGTTAATTTTATTGCGCTTGCAAACTATACAAAGACGCCAAAGAGAGTTGGCAGTGGTGTGAGCACAACGTTGACACCTCTATTATTATATTTTGCATGAAAAAGTTGTGAAGTGCCTTTTCAGCAGCCTTTTCACCTTTAAAATACGTCGTCTTTGTATAATTCGTACCTTAGCATATACATAGGCAAGGGACATCTTGGTAACTTCATTTGTATTCGTTTCTATTGTGTATCAAAGACAGAACTAGAGCAACGTACAAAGCGAATTACTTGGTTGACCGCACAATAAGCCAGAAAATTGGTAGATCGCATTTTTTCCTCACATACCTCACTATACTATATTGAGAATTATGCTCTAAATCAATTTTATCGGTTCTAGCGCTATGAGAGACGCCCGAGTGCAGCGGCGTCGTACTTGGCTGCTGCCACAGCTGCTATGGCTGGCACTGGTACCAGGTGAAACGCTGCATGACTTACAATCGAGTACAAAATACTCTTTTAGTCATTTTCATTTACCGCCATTTGCACGATCAACTAATGGATCGAGTCCACACATTTAATTTTAAGTAGTGTCCCACACTTTACGACTTCATGTTGCTTGACGTGAAATTGGTTGCTTGGCGTGCATGATATTAATTATTATATATTTAACATAGTGACGCAATTTTTCTAACACGTCAAGCGATACGGACAATACGGACATGCGTTCTACAGTTGAATTTTTTGTTCGTGTTACAAATGTTTCCCTGTATGTAATAAGTAGGTATAATAAATACGAGTACATACTGATAAAGCCGCGTAGTGACGGCAGAATGAATACATTTGTCACCACCCCAACTCTTCCCGTCACTATTCGTTGATAGAAGATTGATGATGGGCAGGATCAGGCGTCATCATAGTGTAGAGTAGTGTGTCCTACAGCGACCCCGAATCCGCTTGCCCAGTATAGCGATAAAAGCATTACCTCCTAATGTGTCTACGGCGCGCACAGTTAATAATAATAAGAGAGGCATGAGTGGATTGACATGTGATGGTGTGTGGGGTATGCGTAAAAACCCAAAATGTTTACTGGTTCCCTTTCTAGGCCACAGACGGAAGCACCAACCACCAGTGCTCAGAAGTACACGGGTTCACCACCTCCCGCGGCACCTGCTGGCCGGCAGAACAACATCAGTCCCACCATTTCACTCTTCAACCTGTCTAAGGAATCTTTGGCGAGGATCAATATGTTGGTACCATTTTGTATATTTTCTACTCACATTGGTTCCATCATTGAGTACTACCAACAGGCCAACCATTCTCATTAGTTAAAATTAAATGATGTACTTCAAGATACGTCTTCTTCCAGGAATAAATTATCAACGTCGATCCTAGGACCTACCAATAAGATATATACTGCAGATGGTTCACTCTTCAACTACAACAGAGAGACCGTTTTGGTGTTTGGAGGCATCGACCCTCATGCTACCTATGGTGTTGGGAGGAATACTGGGAAGGACATATTCAGGTAATCCAGAATTCCAGAAACAAAATAAGGTAAGAATTTGCCAATCTTCATTTTGAGAGAATCGACATACCTAATAACATCTACTTCGTGTCTTTACATATAGGTTTGATCCCGTAACCAATATTTGGGATGTTGTGGGAGAGCTTCCCGAGCCGAGGCATCACCACTCTGTTGCTTTCCTGCGAGGAAGAGTTTACCTCGTCGGTATGAATTATTTTCATTAATTTCATTATGTATATTTGTATAAAACCTGAATTGTTATTCAAAATCAAAATTTGAGTATTCTGATCATTCTTCCAAGTTCCAATTGTGTTTATTTTAGAATATCGTATATGTAACGTTCTCGGCTTTCATACTCGTAGGTATACAACTATAATTTCTAGTACTTACTTAATAGTTTTTTACAGAATATCGTATATTTAACGCTCTCGATAACAATAATTCTGTCAGGTGGGTCTGATCCCCGAGACGACGACACCCGCGGCAAGTCTGTGGTGGTGTCCACCGTGTGGAGCTTCGAGCCCGTCTCCCGGGCCTGGTACAGCGAGTCTGGTCTCTCCGTGCCGAGGAAGAACTTCGGCCTTGTTGTCCACAGGATGGCGTTGTACGCTATAGGAGGGCAAGATAAAAAGGGCAGGTAAATTGTCATGTGCACAGTACCCACCCGACTGCTTGATCAGAATCTACACGCGCAGTCGCACAGTCAACGCAACAAAAAGCCTTTAGTATCGTTAATGGGAAATATGGTTTCCGGCCTGGTAGCCAGCTATGAAATGAGCATAACTTTACCATCTCGTAGCCAGATTTGGTACAAACCTGGTTACAAATCGGTAATGATAAGTCCCGATTTAAAGCCTATCTAAAGTTACCTATTGGGATTTTATTCCCATTTCGAAGCTGGTTACGAAACTTTGACTACCAAACGGTACTAAAGGACAAAAAGGGGTTTAAAAACTAACCTCAATAAACAAAGTATTAGGGTCTCCAAAAATCAAACGGGGAATGGGCTTAAGCTGGTCAAGTTTGATATTTCAGTATCCTGACCATTTTTAAACGCTTTATTTTATTTTGTTTACTGTATTTTTTTTCTACTCTTTTATATATATTTTCATTTTAGTATGTACACAAATATTTATAACATTGTAATGGGTCTATTGTCTGAATAAAGAAAGAAAAAATATTCATTCATTCATTACGAATCTCCAAACAATATCACAATAAAATTGATAACTTTGCCATGAAGATTGTTTTAAACTGAAAACGTTGTTACACTTGTTACCTAATAAGACCTATAAAGATGACAATGGTTATTTCAACCTTTAAACCGCCGTAATCTGATATATCAGAAAACCGATTGGTTTGTCAGAGTATATCGCCAGAGTGACTGAATAAGACAATGGTCTGATTTGGTTTTTATGATGTAAAATTTTGTTCCATTCAAATGCGTACTCTGATCTGCTTGGTGTAGTTCTGTGTGCATGTGTGGCACAGGCACGCACGATGAAAAATTCACGGTGGTTAAAAGGTTCGATTATTTCACCGTACAGGGTACTACGATCTGTCGAAAAATTCGATCCCAACACGGGCTCCTGGAGCGAGGTGCGCTCGATGGGCGTCGCTCGCATGGCAGCCGCGGCCACTAAGTACCGCGAATACATCTGGGTCGCCGGCGGCATGACTGGCGAGAAGAAGCGACCCGTATGCAAGGTCGTTGAGTGTTACAACTCGGACACTAACCAGTAAGAATCTATGCCTGATTAGCTTCAACTACCGACATTTCAATTTCATGACGGCAGTGAGACATTTGTTACCACCCCAACTGCTCTCGTGACTCTATGATAAACAAGGATCGAACAAACGCCCGTCATTCTGGAAACATAACCCTGTTCCATACAGTAGAGACTTCTTCATCTTATGATATTAACATATTTTACTTTATAAGATATTTTTTTAATAACAATAACACAAAGTATTTGTTTAGGCGATCCCAACTCTTTTTTACTTGTACACATCATGATTGTAACCAATAAACGATTTAGATTTTTTGATGTTAAATTATTATTAGTAGACCCCGGTATCGGAGGTGCAAAATGGTAGCTGTCAAGTTCTTAGGGATGGGGTAAAAATATTTGTGATGTCGATAATTAAAGTTACATATCGATAATTTTTCTTTGACATAATAATAAGCTAAGACTTTAATTAAACGCACCTATTTACGATATGAACTAGGACTATATAATTACAAAATCAACAAAATATTTATTTAATGTTATGTTATGTATGTAACATCGCCATACTTTTTATTGAAACAATTGTCGATGAACCTTCTGAAGTTTGGGTTTTCGAATTTGGTCCAAAGTATGTTACAACTGACGAAAAACTTGAGCAGATCTCGGTTACATTTT
The DNA here is from genome assembly GCA_025490895.1 of Thaumatotibia leucotreta. Taxonomy (NCBI): domain Eukaryota; kingdom Metazoa; phylum Arthropoda; class Insecta; order Lepidoptera; family Tortricidae; genus Thaumatotibia; species Thaumatotibia leucotreta. Next base: position 16,847 of record JALPQI010015040.1, on the reverse strand, counting down.
AATTGGTTTGATTTTTTTTTCTTTTTTTATGAGTGTTTTCATACAAGATTGAGTTGCAAATGCAATGCAAGATATGCAAAATTACAAATATTGGAATGGAATATCCTTTATTAAATAATCAATATTAGTAGAACATACGTTGTTGATTTTCTCTTGATGGCAATTCGACTCCATGTGCTTTTTTATATTCCCACATCGGGAAATGATGTGTATTCTGCAAATTGTATATTAAATGTTTTTCATTAATTTTTGAAGTTCAGGGTGTTCAGCAAGAAGTGACTCTACACTTTCTATTGTATAAAATATTTTAGGCGAATAGACTCGTAAACACGGCTAAATAATCGAAGACATCGTTGTATGATGACTTTGACTATCTATTGACATAAATAATTTATTATAAGTATTTAATAGCTCAAAAGTTTTTATATGTTGTGCAACTCGAAACAAAATAAATGTAATAGCAAGATTTGTATTGTAATAGTAATGATTTATATATTAAATGTTAATTATTATCATAGATCCCAAAAAAAAGGAATACAAATAAATGGTCCTTGTACATAAAAAAAATTGTACAAAAAATCGAGTATAAAATGTTAATTATTATCATAGATCCCGAAAAAAGGTATACAAATATATTATTTATTTATTTATTTATTTATTATATTTATTTATTTAAATATTTATTTATAAAAAAAATAATTGTGCAAAAAATCGAGTATCGATATCGACATCACAAAATGTGTTTACCTATCCCTAAGTAAGAACTTGACAGCTATCATTTTGCACCTCCGATACCGGGGTCTAATTATTAGTGACCAATGTCATAAATTCATAATCGTGGTGTGTAACTGTGTATGTACAATGTACAAGTAAGAAGGAATTGGAATTTTTTAAATAGATACTTTGTGACAGACTTATTAAAAAGACATCTTATACAATAAAATATATTAACATCATAAGATAAAGAAGTCTCTACAGTATGGAACAGGGTTATGTTTTCAAAATGACGGGCGTTTGTCCGATCCTTGATGATAAAAGTTATATGTGTATTCTATTCATTTAGAGATAATGTATTTTATTTATTTATTTTGCATCATGTGTGTTTGTCTATCTAAGCTTTCGAATCTCCACTCAATTTCTCAATGGTTAGCTGGAAGAGATCCCTTATAGGGATAAGTTCGCCTTTGTACCTACATTTCTTTATAACTGTGTTGTAACATATTCTGTGTACAATAAAGTGATTTACTACTACTACTACTACTACTACTCTCGTAAGAGTACACATGGGATTGAAGTGTCACTGATCATTAGGCATCGGAGCTTTCATCGCACGGTAAGACTAATAGCAAGCTATGGAGTCGACATTTGCCATAAATTTAAAATTTTATTCATACTCAGTATGAGTATTTAATTTGTCTTAAAATGCATTTATAGCGGTCGTGCATAAGATATTACGTATTTTAATACCCAATATTTTTTTTGTATATTAGATTACAATTTTATGACTTGAATATTTCGACATTTACAATTATACAAACTACATCGCCGAAAATGATCTATAAAGGAGAACTAACAGCTAATTAAATTGATTAGTATGTTTGTTGGCAGTCATAACGTATCAGTGTCAATCAGTGGTGATTGCAAACGTAGCGGTATTTATATCTGTAAGTGGTAAATCTTCTTCTTCTTCATATTAAAGAGCTGTGCTCTTGTCGGTGGCGCAATCTTCAACCCATCCGGTCCTCTGCCAACTCCTTAACCTTTTGATACGACTCGACCAGAACCTTCTCTTTTATTTGGTTGAAATAATTGATCCTCGGCCTTCCTCTCCCTCTCCTTCCCTCTATCTTTCCTTCTATGATGTTTTTAAGCAACAGGAAGTTAATACGTTGTGGAAAATTCCATAATTAGTTATGACCTAACCCAGAAGTAGGTACCTGCAATTTTGGCGTGGATAGAGCCACACAATTATTTACAATATGATTATTAAAAATCTGCAACAGTGTGCTTGAGTTGTGAAGTACAACTCAGCGAATTGAGACATAGTTACATTTATATTGAAACATATCAATAGTATTCTCCACAAAGAAAATCCACTAGATCTTCAAGCTATATACAAAACTGGATAGAAAACCACGATTAATTAAAGTTTGATCCCGACCGGTCCGTGATACATTACATTGTAATGTTTGTGATTTTTTTATTACCCAGCTCAAAAAAGAGAAGTCTACTATACTTGACAAAACCTGTGGTTAACTTTGAAGATCTTATTCCGGTAACTTCATGTTCCATGAAACTATCAACCAATTAAAATATTTAATATTCAATTTCCGAAATTATGTTTTTGTTCTGGTTTCAACTAAGTCCAGATAAATTCATTTATGTTTTATATTTTATGACACGATATGACCGCTCTAAAAATATTTTAAAATAAATTAAATAAGTGAGTATGAGTATGAATATGATTTTAGATTTATGGCAAATGTCGACTCCATAGCTTGCCATTAGTCTTACCGTGCGATGAAAGTTCCGATACCTACTGATCATTCAATTTATTTAAGATTGATGACTGGGAGCTGGGTCATCAGAACACATCACTGCGATCGCCAACCTGATTATTATCTCCTAATGGCTTAGTAGGAATAGCAGTCACATAATATGAGTAAATTATTTGGGTATAAGTATGGTTACTTATGCTTTGATTGAAAGGAATAACTGCCGCAATTATTGCGAATAATTTTCTAAATTGCAACATTTGCAACATGTTCATTCTCATGGCCTTGAACGATTGACTATTGCATGCATGACTATTGACTAGGTACTTGTTAATTTGTAATTAAACTGGATGCTTTTAAGGTGGACCGAGATTTACAGCCTTCGATTTCCACGGTGCTTCTCTACACTGTTCTCGATGAACGATAAGCTGTACCTCGTTGGTGGTGCAGGGAAAGTGTCAGAAAAGGTGATTAAGTATATTATATCATAGATTTGGTACACTAAAACCTACTTGCTTAAATCATATGTTAAAGTTGAATACGAAGATTAGATTTAAACCTTACAACAATCCGAACTGGTTCCAAGAACGAAAGAAGGTAACCTAGAACTGGTTCCAACGTACGGTACCTACAAAATTGGAAATTTAGGCCATTCTAGAACCGTCTCAAAATGACCAATAGTAAAAGAAAGATCTTACAATCTGATTTATTATTACAAATATTTTTAGTACTGGATTTCAATTGGCAAACTGTACTAAACAGTTCTCTCGAAAAAAGTGATGATCATTTTCTTTATAAATATTTCAGGAGAAAACGGCGAGTAGTGTTGGCGCCATAGATTACTGGGATTGGAAGTCACGCAGCTGGCAGCAGCAGACAGAGATGTCCATTCCCCGGCATGGACACGCTCTTGCCTACCTTGGCACCCAAATGATCATTATTGGTTAGTATAAGTATTCCTATTTCATAGCATTATTGGTAGCAATGTAGCTCCCAGGCAGTATGACCTCGCTAGGTTCACCAAACCATCAAAGTATTGAACCCTGATCAAGATCAGACTAAACTTCGCTGTTGGAAACTTTGTTGGCAGCAGTGTACCTAAAAATCATGTAGAATCGAACACACAAATGTGACTAATGTGAGCTAAAGAAAAAAATTAAATATGATTATAAACGAGGATAATAATTTCAACTAGTGATCAACAGATGCCGGAAACCGTCGAAAAGAGGTCTCGCAATATAAATAGATAAGTAGGTAGGTATCTACTTGTTTTTAATGTTGGGTGATACCCTTCCGTAATATCTACATCTGTACCTAAACTACCTACCCATTTCAAGGTGTGTTATTGATAGGATCAAAACAACAGTTTTATCGAAATGTAGGGAAATAGGATATTGCCCAATAAACATTGATAGCGTCGGATCCGTATTTGGAGCCACGAGGATTATAAATATTATGTTTACTTTGGCGCAGCGGTATCATTAGACTGACCAACAGATTCCGGTTAGTGACAAGTGTTACTGCCCTTTTCTCGTATGCCTTAACGTGGATCCGCTTACGGGAGAACCATTAGAAAAATATATTTCCGACACAGGAAAGGAAAGGTTAAAGTAGAAATATTAGGCATAATCAATTAAAATGTTACTTTGATTGTCCAGGTGGAGTTACAACCATATACATGCGCGCTCTAAATAACGTGGAGTCTTTCTGCTGCGAACGTGAAGCGTGGATCCGAGGAGTCGCCTCTATGCCGTCACCCCTGTCCGGCCACGGGTCCGTCACTTTACCGCCGGCTTCACTCATGTAACCCTTCACTACAACTTCATTCATTGACCTGGCACTATGACTCCCAAAGTTACTTATAGTTCGAAAGTAGAATTGCGTTAGTCCTAAAAAGGTGAGTTTCGCTTAAGCCGATTTCAAATGTGTTTCAACTTCTTGAATCAAAGGAAGAGGTTGATGATTAGATTGGATCATATAAACTCTTTCAAGTGTTTGTGCGCGTGTGATATGTGATTGTTATATAAATTTACTGTAAATATTTAATTTTGAATAATTGTAAATGTTACGTAAAAATGTGTGGTCAAAAATTGACTTTTAGGTCGCTTGTTTATTAAGTTAAAAATAAATTCTTGTGTTAGTTTTGCAAGATCATATTTATTATTATAATCAGTAATCAATCACTCTTCTCAATCGTCGAACAAATATAAAATATTCCACTGCAGTTGATAAATACTTTATCTGTGCTAGCTTAGGAATTGATAAAGTATTTTTAACCTTAAGAGGGATATCTTATCGAACATCAATGTCTAGGTTCGCCGCTGGACTGAGACGCTTTAAGAATCAAGTTGTTTGTTGTTATACCAAGTGTTAGATCTTGAACCTTAGAATTATGGTGACGTCTCAGTTAAGTGGCAGATTAATTACTTAACATATCATGTACAATTTCAAATATAACTTAAATTAAATAAATCAGTCGTGTTCGTGATACACGAACAAGACTATAGTTGTAGTGCAATATCTCTTTACGTCGTATTTGACGGAAACGTCCGCAATGATACTGAAGTTCATTGTGACAACAATATGAATTTGAACGTTTCCGAGCAAGATCGAAGGAAAAGGATTTTGCACTACTTCTGCAACTGCTTAATCAAAATCTTATAACTAGTATCACATTGACTATACATACAATAGGTTAGTTTTAGTAGATCAGACCAGTGAACATTTTCTTTATTTTTTCAATACCTGTTTTAAAATTTCGATAGCTCTAAAATTAACCGTTTTTTGAAAATACTTGTACCGGTCACCAGTGCAGTGATCAATTGTAGAATTGGAATGGTCTGTTTTCGCTGGCTACATAACTAAAGTTATTAGGCTCTGGCAACCTAAAACAGATGCTGGGTTTCGTGGAGGAGCTTGAATGGTTGGAATAGGGCTACCTCGCTATCACGCAAAAAAGGCACGTTGGATCTCGAATTGCAGAAAAGCCCAGTTAAACTAACTATTAACTAACTAGGGGCTGGCTAATCCCAGACTTCCCTACAGATGCCCATGTAGTCCCGCTTGAAGCCCTCTTCGGCGCACGGCTTGTGCCCCATAAAGAAGATCGGGTTGTTCAGAGGTACGAAACGGTTCGGTTTGATGTTGCGCTGGACTTCCTGCAAAGTGATATATTTTTGGTAAATTAAATTCTTCTAGACTATCAAAAGGAGGTCTAATAATTAAAAAAAGACATAATACCTAAACATCACCATAATTAATTGGATTATTAATGGGTTAGAATTATTATAAAAAGTGCAAATAAATATCCAAAAACGAGAAAATAATTTTTACGATCACTAAAAATACAAAAGTTCTCCATTCATATTTCAAAACCAAAGCAACAACTTTAAGTATCTGGCAACGTGACCATAACGGTTTTTTACTAATTGAAGTGTCCACGGAAAAAACATGTCCAAAGCTTAAAAAAATCAAGGCAAATTCACACCTTATTCTGTTAAAAGTAAAGTGGTTTTTCCTTCTGTAATTTGAAAACCAAAACGGTACATTCAAGTGCAAAAAGAAGTATCGAAAGAATCCGCTCATAAATATCTTACGACGTTTTTATTACACAGAATTAGAGTGCACTGGGACATATTTTTGAACATTTTTGTGTAGACCTTATTTTGTCTTTGACTGTACTTAGGTCTACTCAATTATTTGTAAAATCGACGTACCTCTATAATTTCCACATTGACATATTCTTCTCTGATGGGTGCTGTTTTTTCTACTCTCTCGGCGCCATTCATCCATATTTCTTCTACCTCATGAGGTTTCGCATGAGCATTTTCATGAGGATGGATGTGCCTTCCATTCGCGAAAACAAACGCGGTTGCAAACAATAACACAATAAGCTTCGTCATTGTTGTTTATTTTACTATATTTGATGCGCGTGCGTACTATAACTCGACAGTATTGTTTATGGATCGTCACGGTCTGAGAGTCCTTATAAATGATTTGAGGCTATCTTATGTGGTGCGTTTGCGACGCGCGTAGACGTCATTTTCCCGGTAGTCAATTGCGGATTCACAAAATTGTGTCTTCCGTTGGGCGATTCAGAATTAAAGTAATTTTGTACTAAATATATAAAATTTAGAGATAAGGTAGCTTCACACGCAACTGCAATTAAAAGTTTGTGTTTGGCAGGTGCCAAGCAGACTGTTGACACAGGAAGCTATGTGGTCTAACCGTGCCCATGGTTTTACGCAAGCAACACTTACGTCACAAAGTTATTGGAAAACGACCAGGGAAATTTTGTGTATTAGGGATTTCTTAAGCAAAACATATTAATGAACACGAGATCAATGACTCGAGCTAGTTAGTTAAATGCGGGTCATAGTTCATTTAATGAGAAATTTGTGAAATGGAGAACGATGTTTCTGACTCTATTATCCGGATAATGTATTTAATGTTATTTCGGGAGTTTTTCTCTGTCACCCCCCAATGTCCGAATATTACGGATTTTGGTATTCGTTTCATGGTAGTAGGCCTGATCATTATCTACGGGTGTTTCGGGCGACACGTTACTCCTGTGATATTTAGCATGCCAGTAGTTAAGGCTTAAGAAATATTTTGTAGGAAGTATGTACCTGCATATCGATGGCTCTCTGACTCAACCTCGTATATGGAATTTCTTAGGTATTCGGGACTGAGTTAAAACAATGTTTTGTATGATTTTTCTACGGTTTGCAATTGGTGCTTTTCATAATTAAACAAAACTAGTGCGGTAGTATAATATTTGGGATCCCTTTCTTTCCCATATATTTGTTAATCCGAATTTCGTTAGTCAGAAATTGATATCCATATAATTTACTGATATAAGCATCAATGGTCATATTTTTTTTTAACTATAACGATTAATAGATCTAACATTACTTACCTATAACATTACATACTCTAATTACAAAAGGTATAAAATTGCTGACTATAACATTCAAAGGTCTATCTATCATTTTTTAGAAATATTTTAAGTCATACATTTGAACCTACTAATGGTTCTTACTCATATTGTTTTAATGACTAACCAAATTTCATCCAAAAAATTTAATATTAAATACGAAATTTATAACTTTCCTTAATTTAAATTAAGAAATTTATGGACTATGATGCAACTTAGGAAACTTCCTTAACTACTCGACTCTAAGGCAGGTCAGTGTAGGTACGACGACGAGCGAAGCGAGGAGGAGTGTTAGGTTGAACTGTGACCTTACAGCGCGCGAGCCGAGCGAGCGAAGCGAGCGTGCCGCGGCAGCGGCCGGCGAAGCGCCAGGACCGACTTTTAAAATAATACTCTTACTATTTACTTACTAACTATGTTTATTACCAAGTTTACTTACTAAATTTATTTGGTGGTGTAAAAAAATAAACATTTTATGCATTTATTTATTAATAAATAATTACAACTTGCGAATATAGACCTTGTAACAGTTATAATAAAGAAGGTTATTGCTTTTAACATTCTGGAAATGATGCAGTATGGATTTTAAAAGTTATGGGCATCGACTTTTATGACTAACAATAATTATGACATACATAAAACTGACCACCGATTTATAATATTAATTTTTATTACTTATGACAATATGACTAAAAAAATTCGGACCTACAACGTTATTCGCTTCAAAAATCGAACTTCAAACTTTATGGGAACCAATAGAGACCAATAATATTTGAAGGGTCCACAGAAAGAACATGAGTAGTCAATTCAAATCTAATATTTACAATTCATATAGTCAATTCAAATTACAGAAGGAAAAACCACCTTACTTTTAACAGAATAAGGTGTGAATTTGCCATGATTTTTTAAAGCACTGGACATGTTATTCCGTGGTCCCTTCGTTTACTAAGACCAACTTAAATCAATCGCAGCGTTAAGTTCTAAAGAAAAAATTAATGCCTATACGAGTTTGAGTCAGATACTAAACTGACTTTAACAACGTGTTTGTGTCAACATAAGAATTTGCTGCTAACCTAACCTGAGCTAGCCTATGTTTAATGAAAGCAAATGTATTGTGTTCAATCTTCTTACCTAGTTTACTACGGAACCCTAAAAATAGGTTTCAGATTTGAGTTGAGTTTTATCACATAACTGAAGTGAGAGTTACATAGTCGTAAGTGATTGTAATAAGTTAATAACATGAGTAGTGATATTATGCACAATATTATATAAACAGTTTATACCTATTCATTTAGATGAAATTTTATTTCAGATTTGAGTCAGAGAGCCGTCGATAGAATATTCATACAGGGTGGAAATGAGTAACCCGACCAACTTGAAGGGTGTAGGTATTCCTGACCACATTTTGAGACTATAATGTCATATGAAATTTTCTAGTTTCGGCTTAGTTTCAGTTTTTCCTTACAATTTATTACTGGTCATGTCTAAAAAACAAAATATATCAAAAAAAATACATTTTTGTCTGAATATGACATATATATTTTTTACTTCTTTTGACACCAAAAATGCATTGGTAAAGTCTGTCGGTATATACTCACGACCATCCTGTATAACGCGCAGCATTGTATTGTGTCGGGGCGTTCATAACATAATACAATCTATTGAACTGAAAATAAGGACATACAGCTTCCTGCTATGCTATTCTCTTATTCACACATTCGACGCTGCGTTCGTCAACGAGCTCGATGTCGAGACAGCCTTGTCTAAAATCCTAGCTGTTTGATTTGACATTAGGAATCGAGGCTGTGAGCGAGGTTGTAGGCGAGTTCGTCGCTGTTTTTCGTTAGAGAATACGAAGTTCGTATATTAAACGTCAAACTCTCGACGCAGTGTAGTTCCAGCTCACGCCGCATTCGTCGACGAACACTAGTGTCGTTTAAAGTGCATTAGTGAATACCATTTTTAGGCTCGACGCTGCCGCAGCGCTGACTAGGGCTGCCAACTGTCCCGCTATATGCGGGACGTCCCGTTTCTGGGGCCCTAAAGTATGGGTCCCGCAACGGGTTCACGCGGGACGCCAGTTGTCCCGCTTTTCAGGGGATACTAAACTGAAAATACTAAAATAATAATATGAATACGTAAATGAAAGCATTTAAGATTTCGACATGTTAATTTGAATGTACCGCGAGCACCGTGTACTGAACGGGTATAACTGTGCATCTAAATTTAACCGATCTGAAATTAAGCATTATTTTTTGATGTTAATGTCATTCCCGTCCCGCATTTTACGCTACTAGCGCTGACACAGCGCTGACAGCAAGGCGGTTTCCTTAGTGAATAACACTGCAGAGTTCAATCGACATCGACAAGGACAATAAATTGTCCAATTTAAGTCGAACCCGGAACTATAGATCTACGGAGGGACGTTAAATTACGGGATGCATCAATAAAAAAAAATTTCCTTTACACGTGTAAGAAAATTGTTACACAACGCCGTGTTTTTTTCTTATTTCAGTTAAATTTAACAGGCTGATGTTTGGTGCGTTAATTGGAGCTACCTGGTATATTTGTAAAATAAAATAAAATCGTTTTCTTTCAAACGTAATAAATGAATGTTAAGTGTGAGTGAGCCTTAAGAATACCTTAAAAGTTAATTTAAGGTGAAAAAATATTTTTATAAAATAAGTAAGGTTTGGTATAGTTTATGCGGAAGTGAGTGTAGAAGAAAACCACGCCTTTATACCTATCCCACGTGCCTGCCTCTCTTACTAAACACTCCAATTTCTAGTTGTTTACTACAGTAGACATATTTATTGATTATGATATTTATGATTACGATTCAAATTTCGTACGTACCTACCTACTGTACCTAAATACAACGTATAAATATCACATAATTATGTACAGGGTGTTTTTCTTCATATGCTATAAATTTAAGGGAAGCTTATTTAAGTCAAATATAATTAATTTCTCTAAGAAACTAGTGTTTTAACACGTACTGCTATTGAGTTATTATAAAAATGAGTTTAATCACTGAACATGTGTATTGCAACCTTTATTACATTCTTATGTTACTTATTTTGACATGTGCCGTCAGTCACCTGAGATTAACTTTTATTTTATTCTTAAGGTTCTCTCACACTTACCATTTCATTTATTATGTATGAAAACAAAAAAAAACTTTTTGTCGAATTTTCCAAAAGCCGATATACCAGACAACTTCTATTAATGTCCCAAGTAGCCTGTCTAATTTATCGCAAATCGAAACGAACACCCTGTATAACGAATATGACTTAATCGCGTAAACTTACGTTAAATATTATCCTCATGTTTCGGGCATGACGCCACACCCGAATTTGCCGGCAACCACCAGACCCGTGTGACGTCATGCCCGAAACGTCAGGATAATATTAAACGTAAGTTTACGCGATAAAGTCCCGTTTGTCGTTATAATATGAGTGATACCGATAACCGTGAAAGTTTCAATCAATAATAATAATGTATTTAAAGAAACAGGTCTACGTGATGTTTATGCTCTTTTTATAACCAATCGGCACAGGCTGAAAAACAAATTAAATTTTAATACCAAATGCAGTTATGTACACTGAAAAAAATATTTACCAAAGTTACTTAGGTTGGCTATATTACGAGGAAACTTTGATATATGTAACAAATCCTTGCTATCAAATTTACAAAACTAAAAAGGTTGAAGTTCATACCAGAGTTCTGGTTAAATCAACAAAGAACATTGTACATTATACCAAACAACTGGTAAAATCAACAAAAAACTGGTGTAATCAACCAAATTAATTTAGTAGAATGCCAACATAAAAAGTTTGGTAAAATCAAAAAAAAATTTGTGATAGGACCCAATCAACCTTAATTTCCGGTTAGAATTACGAAAGATCTGATAAATCCAACTTAGCATTTTTTTCAGTGTAGGTAATATCCGCTTAGTAAATTTAACAATCCTTACGAAGCTGGAGGTTCCGGGTTTGAATCCCGGGAGGGCATTATTTATGTATTTATTTATCACAAATATTAGTTTCTTGCTCGTGGCTGTCTATATATATAACTCATAAGTATCTGTATGCATTATATATGCCGTCGCGTGATATACCCACATCAACATCACAAGCCTTAATTGAACTTATTCTGGTACTAGGTCGAATTGTGTAAAATGTTCTAAGATATTTCTTCTTCTTCTTCTTCCTGGCCATTATTATTCCCATATCTAATTGGGGTCGGCCCTCCTTATACCATTTCGCCACTTTATCCTATCCGCTGTCATACTCCTATCAATGCCTGCCGCTCTCAAATCTTTTGTCACAGTGCTCATCCATGTTGTCGGCGGTCGACCTCGGCCTCGGGCACCGTCCTGCATGTCCAGTACTGATCTTGTCATGTGCGTATGATCTCGTCTCATGACGTGCCCATACCACCGTAGTCGGCCTTCGTTCATTTTGTCAGCGATGCAAGCAACCTTGAATGATCCCCGAATGTGAATGTTTCGCACTTTATCCAGCCTTGTGACACCACCTGCCCACCGAAGCATCTTCATCTCGGTGGTGGTGTTCTAAGATATTTATTGATTATTTATTTACAGTTGTTATTATGTATGTACTTACTCTCGCGTTATCGTTACCTAGACATCTACTTACCTTTATTGCAATGAGATAACAATTTCTATAAGAGTCTATGGATTTCTATCTCGATAAATCGCATCGAGGACTTACGATTGTTAATGATAGAGCGCTATAATTTTTCTTGGAATACTCGTTAAGTAGGTATATAGATATTAATCTTGATATCTACTAGAGATTATTTTAATTTCCTTATCAATCGATTGTGTAACCAGGGGAGATCGGGGTTGAAAGAATGTTATTTTGTTTTGCGTTTTTGGTGTTTCCACTCTTGCTTTTTGGTGACCAATTCACAGTGTTATTTTTAGCCCTTTATCAGTAACCGTACCACGAGTTTGAAAGTAAAGGATACGATAGTTTTACTCGATACGTAATGTATTCTACATAATTCCTAACGCGCACGCACTGTCATATCATATTGGAGAGATTGCGATGGCCTCCTTTACGTATCGAGTAAACGTTACCGACACTTGCAAAGCTACGGTTGCAGGAATGGTTGCCACAAAAAGTGGGGTTAGTCCTGATTCCTTTGTTTTTCTGGCGGTATATAGGATGAAAATTATATGTATTATGAGATTTATGAGACATACTTACACAAAACGACCTATTGTCATGGTAAAGCTCTATTATAGAACTTATATCCTCTTGTCAGCCTCCGTAGCCTAGTTGGCTGACAAGAGGATATAAATTCTATAATAGACCCTGACTACGAAGCTGGAGGTTCCGGGTTCGAATCCTGGCGAGGGCATAATTTGTGTATTTGTTTATCACACATATTTGTTCCTTGGTCATGGCTGTCTATGTATTTAAGTATCTATATGTATTGTATCTATTATTATATACTTGTATATATCGTCGCCTGGTACCCACATCACAAGCCTTAATTGAGCTTACCGTGCAGGGACTAGGTCGATTTGTGTAAGATGTCCCAAGATATTTATTATTTATTTATTAGTTATTTATATCCCATTTTCAAAGAAGTTGGTACATTATTTAATTTTAATGCAATCGCTGCTGCTACTCGGCACAAAATTGTTAATAATATGCTGAATATTTTGAATTGATGGTAAGGGCGTTAGTACACCAAACGAAGGAAACTCAGAAGAAAAAACTCGTGTATAAGCGAATTTTGGCATAGTTGTAGGGCATGGTATTTTAAACCACACACTAAAAGTACTGGTGGTTAGGGGTGGAGCTAACGGGGGGAGGGGGGTGTAAAGGTCCTTATTTTTAATTTTTCGTAAATAACTCGTAAACCGTGGCTTATAGCAAAAAACGTTCTAGTACATAAGTAATCTACATAAAGTTCGCTACAAAAAAGATATACGCTTGTTTCCTCTGAGATCAATGTGTCATGAGATAAGAAAGCATGAAGATGGACACTAAAGAAATAAACACATTTGTTTAAGTAGGTATGGTACATACAGAATGCTCGCGAGCATTCCAAAAGATTTTAATGCTCAATTCCTGACCATATTTAGAGTCTTTAATGTTATATAAAATTTCCTGGATTCGGCTTGGTTTCAGAGATAATCAACCTTTTTAGAAATAAGTTTTTCGACGTTACTCGTCATAAAACGTTTTAATATTACCACACCTTTTGCCTGGCAATCAAAAAATGGGAATAAACTTGACCAGTAAAATAACCAGTCCCTAAACAAAATATTAAAATAAATATTTTTTACAAATTGTTGTTATGATAAATAGTACTGGAAATGTCAAAATGTATTCAAAAAGTCTAAAAAAAAAGAAAAAAAAAATTTTTTTTGGTGGTATTTGACATTAGGTCTCATAATAATTTTTGTTTATTTTGATATCTGGAATGCATACTTAAAATTTTTTGGAATGCTCGCGCCCGGGCGCGCCCTGTATGCTTACTTGTAAAAATAAAATTCCTAATTATCTTCTAAACCTAAAATATTCTCATAATCATCGTCAAAAGATTTATACTATGCATTCTAGACATCAAAACAAACCAAAATTATAATGAGACCTAATGTCAAATACCACCAAAAAAAATATTTTTTTTCTTTTTTTTAGACTTTTTGCATACTTTTTAACATTTCCAGTACTTTTTATCATAACAACAATTTGTTAAAATTATTTATTTTAATATTTTTTTTAGGGACTGGTTATTTCGTAAAGTTTATTCCCATTTTTTGATTGCCATGCAAAAGGTGTGGTAATATTAAAACACATTGTGATAGCATTGTAATCAAAAAGAAGTTTTATGATGAGTTACGTCGAAAAACTTATTTCGAAAAAAAAGGTTGATTATCTCTGAAACCAAGCCGAATTCAGGAAATTTTATATTACTATCGGGAACTCTAATGACAGCCGAGCTAAGAGGGGTAGGATTTTAGTTATCTGCCTCCTAGCTACTTGTTACTCGTTACTCACAGTACTCAGAATCTTGTATCTACGCATCTACGCAGTAGTAGAAAACGAATGGAGAGTTCTAAGCTTGCGTCCATGCATAGATGCATACCCCATAGAAATAACTTCCTTCGTAAGAATGTAAACCCTTCACATAACAAGACAAGAGTGAATCGTTCTATGTCTAACACGGGAATGAATTGATGAACACTGCAGTAGTGACCTTTTATACTGTCAGGTCACCAGCCACCTGTTCATAGGTTGGTATCATCTACCTGCAAACCTGCATGGACCAAGCAAAGACCACTCCAAGCAAAACATTGCTTATCGTTTTCTAGATTTAGTAACTCATATCTCCGGCACGGCCATACTGACAAGACAAGCGTCCTCGCTTGTATCTGAAACAAACACGTACATCAGTAATCTTTGTCACCACTCGGTTACTCCTGACCAAATTATCTGTCTACGTAAAATCAACTCAACTCAAGGAAAATAATTTTATTCTTTGCCACTAAATTTAGAATCACTTAAAGTCAATTCATTACCACCAATTTAAATGCAAGACCAGACAAGTACCACCTGGCTTTCATAGCCACCTTTTACGTAAAACACATGACGGCAAACTTTCGGAAGCAGGTCTCTCATTCGTGGCCTATTGGTTATCACATAACCACACTACGCGCATCCCCAAGGGATCGCCGAGTCAACCCTATGACTCTACGGTCTCTACAAGACCCGACCTCCGCCAGAGCTTATCGCGCACCGCGTACCCACGGACTACTCAAAGGTAGATACAGACTTCTAACGGGCTACGGCTACGATCAAGCCTCTAGTACGGTCGACCAACCGAACTGAGAACCTCATCCTTCATACCACAACAATCTTCATCTACTTCAATTGGTACTTGCCTTTCTAGCATTTTAATTAACAACAAAATGTTATCTGTATTCAATCATCATGAACTTCAATTTGTTAGACAATTTTGATAGTGCCACCAGCTCAGTTTTAGTTACCAGTAAAATCAAAATTAAGGAACCCAAGTCACGTTTATGTCCATCGTAAACTCACATTGTGACATAGTCACTTCATCCCGTTTAACAACAATAACTTTTTTTTTTTTGTGGCATTACCAAAATGATAAGTCAAAATGATCTCAATTAATGAATGATTCAAATGAGTCAACCTCACGACTCAAACAAAAACGTAAATTACTCAACCAGGTTACACCATAACCACCAGATTTCATTTTTGTCCATCGGATTGTTAGGATCCAATAACCTATCAGAAGTTAGAACCATCTCAGCCGCGTAAGTGCTACTCCTCGCAAAGAGTATACTGCACATAAAAAGCAGTCCACGTGCACATTTTACATGCTTCGGAACTTCTGATGCGATTATTAGATCACGCTCAATCCCTCGGACTTGCTCTCGGTCCATTGAAAGCTCACATGAGTGATGATTTGAATTCATTAAATTTAAAAATTATTTAGGTACTCGTTTAATCAACCCAGGGAATTAAAATCAACTTCATTAACATTCGAATAGACTAGTCAGTCTATGTACTTACTACTTTACTAGCCAGTAACAGACATAGTTCAACAATAGTCAAATGAAACACTTCAACAAACCAACAAATGGGTTACAGTACTCTAAAGTTGGTCTACCTCCATCCGGTAACCAAAACCACAGTTGCTTCCATCCAGCAACAACAAAATTGGTCTACCTCCATCCGGTAACCAAACCAAAAACACTTCGACCGATTACACTATCAAACCAAACGCATGCCACCCACAATCGTGGCCGCACGGAGACGGAAAAATAGATCCGATTTGACACCTACGATTACGAATGATAAAATGGTGTATGCAGTCTGAGAAAAGGTAACCAAACTGAATGTAAAATGTTTCATTCTACGATTGCAAACTAAATGACCAATTCCAATAATTATAATCCACAACTTTAATTAAACTAAAGTAGTCAAATTGAAACTATGGACAGCCCGAATAATGAGAAATGACTATCACCACCATCATCATCATGACCACTAACATGATCATCACCATAACCACCATCATGATCATCACCACGATCACCACAATGATCACCATCATGACCACCACCATGACCATCATCATGACCACCATCATGACCACCATCATGATCATCATCATCACCCTTCAGAAATTATTATAACCGATCTCAATGCGTTTAATAAAACTTGTTTATTTTAAACTTGCGTAACTGTAACATTGATGTCTAATTTAGTTTCAATTTTGCATTTCTTCCTCAAATTTTTTTTTCAACTCTATAGAATCGAAAGGGAATAAACCCTCGATGGCTACAACAACATTAGTTTCACCAATTAGCTCAGACCTCAAATAGCCCAACAAAAATGTGA
>JALPQI010015039.1:0-26564 GCA_025490895.1 Thaumatotibia leucotreta | reverse complement strand
TGCCTGGAGTAAGTATGAATTTCATAAGTAAGTATATTGAAAATAAAGGAAAATATAAAAATGCTCTGACAAAACTACCATGACTTCGTGTACTAACATAGTATAAATAAAAAAATGCTTGTATCTTAGTTGGAAAAAATACAAAGACAGAAATTAAAAGATCACTAATGTCTGAATGTTAAAACGCATTCCTGTAAAAATCCCCGTTAAAGAAAACGGTAATGGTTGCTATTACAAATCCGTTTTTTGACCCATTTTGTTGTAATTTGGTATGGAATGGAGATAGTTCGACACGCGAGAAAGGACACAGTACAGTCAAGTGCAAAAATAAGTATCGAAAGAATCCGTTCATAAATATGTTACGACGTTCTTATTACACAGAATTAGAGTGCACTGGGACATATTTTTGAACGTTTTTGTATACCCCTTATTTTGTCTTCGACTGTACTTGCAAGTGTAAACTTGGTTTAAGAATTAGGGAATGAAGTGGAAATCGTTCTCATATCGGAAATATATCCTGTATGTGTGTGCAGAGGAAGACACGGGCACCAACTATTTTTAATTTTTAAAATTACTATATCCTTCACCGACCAAAAGACACATTTAAACTGTTATGTATTACGTGTGGTAAATTCCGTAGGTTTTTTTCAGTGGTAGGCTAAATGGTAGGTAAAAATTGCGGCTACATTTTTACAACAAATCTCAAACGGGAAGCAATCAAGTTCAAGCTAGTGATCGGAACTTTGGGTGCAAAACTTTAACAAAACTTGTCAAGTGGACATGAAAAAGGACATACATCCATAAAATATACATATCTACACACCCACACATTGTAAGTTCAAGATTCCGATATACCCCTTTAACGTGCAGGACTCAAAAAAATCCTGAATTCAAGCCTCAACGGCAACGAAAACAAATATAAAAAAATGTAGTAGTACAAAAAATCTGTACAGGAAAAAAATACTAAAAGATAGTGTTTTTGAGACCGGTGCCCTATTAAAGCATAAAATTCGATACATATTTTTTCAATAATATTCTTATTTTTCTTTGTGATATGTCAATTTTCAAAGTTTTATTAAAATTTTGCACCCATACTTCAAATCACTATCAACTTACCCGCATCAGTGCACGTCACAGTGAACTGGTTGTGCTTGTTGAGATACGCCTTCTTCAGCCCCATTCCTTTGCTGGTGACCTTAGAGGCATCAGACTTGAAGTGCGGCAGCACTGGACCCTGCTTCTGGCCAGCTTTGGCCACTTTCTGGACGGTTTCCACCGACACTGAGGAGGTTTCTTGGGCACCGACTTCGGCTAGGTTTCCACCTGGAAGGTATATTTAAGTAGTTACTTAGTAGGGCTACTTAATATCAACTTAATTCAATATTCTTACGACATTAGTATTAAGTATTTGAATATGACATAGTACGCTGATAATATAAAAAAAATAACTCTACTCTTCAATAATTGGTCTTGCTTCTCAAGTAACTCACGCAAGATCGTATAAAATCCATAATTCCTGAATTATTTTCCATAGAAAACGAAACAAACGGACAGCCGGGTATACGGTGTAGTGTGTCTGCAGCGCTCTAAAATGGTTTCATATTGGCTCCATCATCATCAACGTGAATTAGTTACAAGACAATATATTGTATTATATGTAATAATATCTAAGTAGATATTTCTCATGGCTATTGGCAACTAGTTATCGACTATACGATTATACATTTATTTTGAAGGCTTTTGGACAAATATAAATGGCTTTATTCAGTAAAAGTAAAAGTACGATGTTTAATTAATGTCAAATACTAATCCACTAACCAGTAGCTTCGATCTTGAAGGGAGACCCGACGATGTGATGGCCATTGTACTTGATGCTCATGTAGTAGAAGCCAGGAGCCAGTGGAGTGTAACGCACCTATACGATAAAATAGATTAGCTATGTAATCAATATATCCAACAAGTCTAAACTTAAACACAAACTTGATGAAGTCACCAAAAAATAGGTTCAGTTCATAAGATATAGTCGGCTATAAAGGGATGTATCCACTTTTAGACCCTTTTATCCTTATTAATATTTGTATGAGTGGTTCTAAAGTAGAATCCTGAACGTGGCGAGTGTTTTAACATACGAGAAGTAAAATACATTTGCACCCGTGTGTAACACAAAACTTTTCCCCTCACTATAGCTAGGAAACTCAGAAAAGGTATACTTATTTTTTAAATT
This sequence comes from Thaumatotibia leucotreta, assembly GCA_025490895.1. NCBI lineage: Eukaryota > Metazoa > Arthropoda > Insecta > Lepidoptera > Tortricidae > Thaumatotibia > Thaumatotibia leucotreta. The sequence goes on along the minus strand of JALPQI010015039.1, from coordinate 24,340 downwards.
ACAATCATCGTCGTTCATCAGGTTAATGATAATTATTTTCGAAACGCATCATGGCAATATACCAAACTTAATTTTTTTAACATCACGCTTACTAAGATTACTTAATGCAAGATTTTGCTGCAGTAAACTTAACTCCACGATGTTGACATCCTGTAGTTGCACATTAAATCATTCTCATTCACTATAATCATAACAGAACACACTAAAAGTTGTGTATTGTATATTTTTACACATGTCGGAGTCTGTGAATAAAGATTAACCTAAAATATTTAATGACCATGTTGACATTTCATTTGGTGAATGAAGTGTCTTTACCTACAACCTGACAGAAACAGTAGCAGGGAGAATGCCACATTTTTGTTAAAAACAAACCTTGTATCCCTCTTCGACCTCCGTACAATCCATGGCAACCCTCGAAGGTCCGTCCATGTTGACGGCGAGGTTGCCAGCACCAGCATTGCAGGTGTCAATTATGAGGTCCGTCTTTACACCTGGAAGTAAAGGAACCTATGAGTTCTTTCATTCAAACTATTTGAGACGATTGTGGTACGCACAAAGGTTGTGAACCTTCGAAACATTAAGTACAGATGTCGCTAGCACAGAATTAGATTTGGATAGAAGAAACAAGTTCATTCATTCGTATGGCGGCCGAGCGTGTCAGATTTTGTACTGAAGTTGTTACTTGCCTATGATTTTAAATATGTCTCAGGCCCTTGAGTATTCATATTTTTTTGTTTTTTTGCAATTAATATTACTTAAGGAGGCATTATTAATGTTTTTATTCACTTCAACTTATAAAATTTGACGCCCGAAAGCTGCAAGCTGCGATTAAAGACGGACAACTCAGTAGATTTTACTGAGTTCATTTGACACGCTAAGTAGATACGTTTGCTTGATCTATGGTATATATGACATCTGGCCTGCTACCGCGAACATCGAAGTTCGCAAATTGCGGAGATTTGTCTCTGTCACTCCAACGAAGGCGTCATTAGAGTGACAGAGAAAAATCCCCGAAATTTGCGAACTTCGATGTTCGCGGTAGCAGGCCTGTGGTCGCTAGGTTATGCTGAGTCAGTAGTTGTTAAGATTTCGATAATTTTTCTATATTAATATTAGTATTCCTAGATATTTTTCTAGCAGGAACAAGAGGTTGACAAAATTAAACACCGACATAATTGCTATCGAAAAATTTGGTAGTAGTCGATGAATAAATTGATTAATTAAGTAATACGCCGTAACTTACACTTAAACTACAAACATGTAAATCACATTCAAAACGCTACTTTATTTTTCTTATCTCTTCTAATTAATACTCATTAAAAAAAAGACTAATAAAAATACTCTAACGTCATGGGCAATAATTATTATGAAGTATTAGATTTTTTAAAATAAAACCTAGATGGGACCTTTATTTCTTGGTGACCTGATTTTACGAAGTTAGCATTTTATGAGAATATGGTGTACAGTCAAAGACAAAATAAGGTGTAAACAAAAATATTCAAAAATATGTCCCCGTGAACTCTAATTCTGTGTAAAAAGAACGTCGTAACATGTGTATGAGCGGATTCTTTCGATACTTATTTTTGCACTTGACTGTACTCATCGATAACAATTATGTCGAAGTTTAATTTTATCAAACTCTCGTTCCTGCTAGAAAAAAATATAGTTATAAATATTAGCCTATGGACACCCAGTGGTCCTAAGATATAGTCTGACAAACCAAATAGTCAAAGGACATAGGTGGCAATCCACAAATCTCCTGAGAAAGCCCAACACTTCGCGCTTACATGTTCGAATTGGCCACCTTTTTCTACTAACAAGTTAGTTTGTCAGACTATACAATTCAGTTCGCATCCTGACAATTCCGCCAGTTCTTGCATTGGGCCATCCAAATTCTAAGCACTTCTCAATAAAACTTAGGCCCCAGGCATATCGAAACTCAACCCTTGCATCACTCACATAACATTCGGCCATCCTGAAATTTCTACCAATCTTTACGCTTGGCCATTCAGTTATCATCAAAACGTACCATTCTTGACTAGTCCCCACCCAAACCCCTGAGCATGGATAACCACCGGTACAGCGTTATCACTTACTAACGTCAATCCTGGATTGTTAACCATTTTTGGGTAGTTCTATGCGATTGTTCCGTCACACAAATCAAGTCATTACCATTACCAAATTATTGACGAACTGCGTATAAATAGTGGAATCATTTTCGGTTATCTTGTAGGAGACGCATATTTGTTTGCTATTCTAGCATAATAGTCTCGTTTGCTTTTATAAAACGGAAAATAAAGTGGTGATGGTAATGAACAATAAAAACGTGTAAAAAATCATACAAACACCGTTTTGAAGCCGATTAATAAGCCTTTCAATATTCGGCCTTCCTGACAGTCCTTACATTTGACACCAAGAGTCTAAGGACTCCTAGGTAAAACAAAATTAAAAAATAAAAAAACTTACCAGTTTTGACCTGTCCCAGCCCAGGACCATGAGCATGGACAGCCGCAGGGTCAGCGTCATCCTTCCCCACTTTGATCCTCAACGGAGAGGCCGGGATGTGGACTCCATTGAACTTGACGTTGATGTTGTGGACTCCGTTCTCCCGTGGCATGAATCTGATGCTGTACTGGTCACCGTCGATGTTCTGGATGAAGCAGTCGTCGGTTTTGCCGGAGGGTGCCATCACCTACGACAAATTGATTAAAATTTATAAGTTAAATGAAATAAATCAGAAATGTTTGAAATAGGCGACTTTGTTAAAAAAACATAAGGGTGTGTTGCGAGTCCTCGCAACTGCCTCCCTTTTCAAAAAACTTCATCCATACTATTTATCCATACTAATATTATTGTTGCGAAAGAAACTCTGTCTGTGCTTCTACTTCTAATACCTCTTCACGTTAAAAGGTATGGAGATTGTTTGACACCTGGAAAGGTAGGTTAACATAGGTTAGTTTTTATCGCCAAAGTGCAGACGGCAATAATATGTAATTTGTATAGAAATGTTTTGCTCTATGACGGCGATAAACTAACACACGGCCCAATCGTAAATAACTACGTTTAGTCCGCGTATCCAGAGGGTATTTCTTATAATTATAGTGTAGTGTGATAGGTGTTACCAAGTTCGAAAGTTAAGGGTTTCCAGAAAATCGTCGTCTGAACATCAACTTTCTGTACAAAGCACTCTCACAAAACTACATGTGATATACCCCATCATATCATCAGCCTATATCAGTCCACTGCTGAACAACGGCCTCTCGATAGCCTATGCGTATGAAAGCATCCCTGGACGATGCTGGACGAGATGCTGGATGAGCGGGTTGGCGATCGCAGTACTGTGTCCACTATGATTCATGATGCTGCTGTTCATCTTCAATCTTCGATAAATAAATGGTCGGTGACACTTGAATCCCTTAGCTGACTCTTACGCCATCCACGGGAAGAGTTGGGGTGGTGACAAATGTATTCTTACTGCCGTCACCACACAGCATATGTGATATATGAAGAACGTGATTAAAACCTTCACAGACAACGAGACAAACCTTTGATATACGTCACAGGTAACTATTTTCTAACCTAAGAACTCAAAACGTCGATTCAATATTAAGGCAACTACATTCACGGCACTATTGCGGTTTAATCCCAACTTTTCTTTTGTGGGTACTCCCATACCAGTATTAATTTTTATATCGCATCGCGCAACTTCCCGTATTCATCCCGTTTGCGAACCATAGAGCTAGAAATCTGCCATACTATTTTAATTTAACCTTTTTGACGCCACGTCAAATACAAAAGCTGTCACTCACACGCCAAAACGCCAACAAAATGTCAAAACTGAAATTGAATTTTACGCACATGCGTGTAGGTCTGTATTGCTCTTTGCTCTGTGGACCAAGACTTATATATCGGTCTTTGTCGTTGAACCTGCAGTGCCAATACATCAGTCGTTGGCGTCCAAAAGGTTAATATGTATAAAAAAGTTTATTTATATTGATTTAAGCTTTCACTTATGTTTAACATTAACTGTCTGCTTGCGACCATGGGTGTAAAGTCATTCTCAAAACGTCAAGATAATAAATAAACATTAAGTTTACGCGTTAAATCTTTGTCGTTAGAATATGAGAAAAAAGTATAACATGTAAATAACACATTACAAAAACAGAAAAAGTAATTACAAATATTGGAAACTTAATTACGTAAGTCGTTTTATTCTTACTTGCTTTGAAAACTGACAGGAGTGAACCCTTAAATAGGAAAAATTAAAAAAAAATCTTGCATTCTAGCCGCCTCGGCTCGAGCAGCTTTTTTGTATTTTACAAGAAATACAAAAACTGAGTCGATTGTGATGTATAGTTTGGAAAATATTATGTGACTGACTTTTATCGTACGTATGACCTTTGTTTTTGCGTAAACACTTACTAGACAATCAGCAGTCGAGCAGTTTTCTATTGTAATGACGCAAAATAAAATGTCATTAGTATAATAACAGTCAGTCAAATCATATTTCTCGAACTATACATTGCCAAAATTTAAAGGTTAACTTGTTATAGCATTAAGTACATACCTTTTTAGGGTTCCGTAGCCAAAATGGCAAAACGGAACCCTTATAGATTCGTCATGTCCGTCTGTCCGTCTATCACAGCCGATTTATTCAGAATAAATGCTATAGTAATGAAATTTGGTAAGAATATGTGTTGTATTAACCGCTACCGAATTATGATACTACATTGTAAAAAAATAATTTTGGTTGGGGCTCTCCATGCATGTAACTTGAAGGATATATTTTTTTTAGATGTATATAAGCGGGTGGGGTATCAATAGAAGAGCTTTGAAAATAATATGAAGCGAACCGTTTTCGAGGTATCAGCCCTCTATTTTTTAAACTACGTGGTATAATTTTTTTATGTATGTTATGCATATTAATAAACCCTATCAACAATTTTTCGTTTGATTAAATTATCTCTTATAGTTTTTGAGATAGGTTGATTTAACTGTATTTTTTAACGATAAATTGATAATGGTACGGAACCCTTCGCGCGCGAATCCGACTCGCACTTGGCCGGGTTTTTTTTTTCGTTCCTGGTCTATCTGTGACCTCTTGTCATTCCTAAGTCTACGGAGGGTTATAAAATATGAAACGCGCGGAGATTTATTCCTGCCGCGCCTCACGCGCGGTCACTAGGTTTTATTACATTTTTTCGCACGAATGTGGGTAGGAGTACAAGTAGGGGAACCGTGTGGGGAACTTTCGTATTGTTTTAACGAAACTATAGTTTGTAATTATTTTCAGATTTCAAAAAATGCACGTTTTTCGCTCTGTGCCACCGACCGGTTGTTTGACTAAGTCTTGAACCATAATACACTGTGGCTTCTGAATCCATTTTAAGGACTTATGTGTATAGATAAATTACTTAGTGTATGCAACTATACGTAATTAGGTTTTAAAACACTCGTGTTAACCACTTGTGTTTTAATTCCTTTCATTACGTACGGTTGCCTAAACTACTGTTATTTATAAAGTGCCCAATACAATATACGTTACGTAGTAGGTACCAACTTTTAAAATGGTACATTATTATACAAGTGGTAAGAAAAAGAAGCTTAAAACGAGTGGCAATAAATTAAAACACGACGGAAGGGAGTGTTTTAAATCGACACTAGTTACGAATTTCCTTTTCGCACGTGTAGGTATCCTACGACATTTTTCCGTACAGATAGCCTTCCGAAGTTTCGATCTGACAAGAAATGAACCACTTCTCGGACTAGTGCAAAAAAGCACCATCTGTACTAAATAGGTAATGCTATTTTCAACATTAAACTGTGAAAACATTTTTTATAAATTCGGCAATACAAAGGAGTGGCAAGCATTCGTATTTTATAGGACATTTTGCGATAAGTATTATCATATTATGAACTTTAAGCCGTGTGGTGACGGCAGCAAGAATACATTTGTCACCACCCCAACTCCTCCTGTGGGTGTCGTAAAAGTCGACTAAGGAATTAAAGTGTCACTGACCATTATTTGATAAAAGATTAATGATGGGCAGCAGCGTCATCATAGTGGACACATTACTGCGATCGCGAATCCGCTTGCCCAGCGTGGCGATTATGGGCATTTACCTCCTAATGCGTATAGCATAGTTAATAGGAGAGGCCCACGTCCTGCAGTGGACTATCATAGGCTGATGCATACAAGTATGCATGCATGAACTTTAATTTAATTTCAGTTCAGTTTGAGCCTAGTACGTGCCGCGCTGGCGAGTCGCGAAGCATGAACGTAGGCTCAGCGCTTGATAATGGAGCCAATATATAGGTGATAATATAGGCTACATTTATCATGTATTCTAGGGTATCCCATATTTTACGAGTTTTAGAAATTAATAACGTATACCCCCTAAATCGGTTTCTTTTACCTCAAAAAACACTGAAAAAAATGAGTTCATTTCTGTAACTGCAACCCGTGCCGACTTTCATACCATTTTATAGCTATACAATGTATGAACATGACCTTTTTTTTTGTCGTGTTTTTAATTTTTTCTATCGCATTAACTTAAATATACGAGTACTTCTGCCTTATAAACATTTTATCATAAGATTAACTTGATGAGAACAGAAAAACAATACGTTATTATCAACTTACTATTTGACTAATTTTTTTCATAGTAATTTGTATGGGAATTTCAGATGAAAGTCGGCACGGGTTCATGACATTCGAGTTAACATTGTTAACTAGAATGAGCTGATTTTTTTTCAGAGTGTTTTGGGGTTAATAAAGCCGATTTAGGGGGTATGCGTTATTAATTTCTAAAATTCGTAAAATATGGGACACCCTAATGTATTAATGTCTTACGAAAGTTAAAATTCAAAACTTTGGTATCTATTATTTTTCCCATATTTTAATACTTGGTGGTGATAATCCCCTGTGAGACGGTTGTTCAAAGATTATTTTATTTTCTCAAGCTATCTCGCACCATCCATCATAAATCTGCGCCCATATGACGTACAGTCGACCGTCATGTTCGCACGATAAATCAAATTGACCCCTCACCGGACCCGGTACACTCGACTAAATATAACGCAAAGCGTTAATAGTAGTTATGGGAAATAGTTCTAACGTCAGCTTAACTCTAGCTTACCTCAGTCGAAAAGTTAGTCAAAGACGCAAAATACATGAAAAACTTATATAATTAAATTAATATAATAATTGAATTTATGTCACTGTAACTACCTATTGTATTTTTTATCTATTCCATATTTTATACTTTAACTTCAAACATTTTGAAATCAAGAAAAAAGTTCAATACTCGTATGACTATGTTTTGTAATTGGTAACAGCCACAGACTAGATTTTTCGTGTTTACTATTTTTTTTGAAGATTTTTCTACGTAAGAACACACTGGCCACAAACAAAAATTACGAATGTAAACATTTTTCGGTTTAGCTTTTTTCGTTGAGGTGTTCTTTTGTGCAATATAGTTATGAAGCAAGTAAGTACGTAGTTGCCTACTCATTAAGAAAAAAACAACAATATCAAAACTGTTTCAGAAGTAAAACAATGAATTTAAGTACGTCTTTGTGAAGTAATCTTCAGCCGACTGTACAGACTCTTTATTGGAAGACATATTGTCTTCGCCGAAACTTGCAATGATCCAGAGACTTGTAAATCTTTAAATGGGGTCTGCATATTGGCGAGATTTGAATCATTGATAGTTTACTTCATATTCTAACGTTTGAGGATGCTTTCAAATTCTTCCTACCCTAGCATCAAGAGTGCTTAGCCAAGTTGCCAATCGCTAACGCTTAATCGTCTATCGTAAACGAAAGGCAGCAAACTGTCTTTGCCGCACCAATATGAAAGAGCGACAGAGAGGGAAAACTACTATAGGTAATAAGTCTCCTTTAGCCCCATTAAGCCTGATGTAGAACTGAGTTGACTTATCGACTGGGAAAAAGAGCTTCCAGATTCTTCTTACCCTAGCATCCTGGTCTCCTTTAGCCCCGTTAAACCTAATGTAGAACTAAGCGAGTGCATCGATGATTGAGGCAGAAAACGACACCGCCTCTAAAAGAGAGTTCCGATCCTAGCATCAGACATATTTTAGCCCCATCGATTTCGCTACAACTGTTTAGGCTGAGAGTTGACTCAAATCGGGCACCCGTAAGACACTAAAGAAGAATTTTGTAATACTCTTACCCTAGCATCCAGGTGTCCCTTACCCTATTAAGCCTTATGTAGACTGGGTTGACTTATTAACTGGGAAAAAGAGCTTTCAAATTCTTCTTACCCTAGCATTCAGGTCTCCTTTAGCCCCATTAAGCCTTAATATAGACTGGGTTGACTTATCGACTGGGAAAAAGAGCTTTCAAATTCTTCTTACCCTAGCATCCAGGTCTCCCTTAGCTCCATTAAGCCTGATGTAGAACTGGGCTGGTTTATCGACTTGAGCCGAGTCAGGGAACTGCGCCACCTCCAGTAGGTGGGCGTCACCGATGGCGGGGGAGATGTACACCTTGAAGGGGGAGTCTGGGATGTGCTGCTCGTTGAACTTGAGGCCGATGCGGTATTCACCTGGGGAAGAAGGATTACAATAAATAGAAGAAGTATTACAATAAATATTTAAAATTACAGCATGGATATGTGAGCGTTGTAGTAAAAAATGGTCCACTTTGTCGCTTACCATAAGGATGGAGTTGTGGCTTTCTTATGGCAAGCGATAAAGGCTCGTTCAAAAATCATCTCACTGTCTGTGGGATGGGATCAGCTTTTGACAATATTTTTATCATCAATGATTACAATCTCGGTCAACTGACGTTCACGAAATATAATGTCATATACCAAAGAAAAAATACAGAAGTAAAAAATACTTAATAATAGTACATTGTGCATCAAGGGAGGTCAGTACGGAATTACTAACGAAAGTGTTAGAAGCCCGACGCCGTAGGCGAAGGGCTTTTAATGACTCAAGTTTGTATTCCGTTTACCGACCGTGATGCAACCAATGTTTTTGATCACATTTGCGGACAAAAAAATAAGTTTTAAGACAAAATATTATTCTATGACTTACTAACATTTCTATTACGCCCTAGGGAATTTCACTTTTCTATTACTCCCGCATGCAATGGCGCGCTTTGACAACAAATGTGATGAAAAATAATTTGAGTTGTTCCAGAAAATATGCAGATTATCCTTATCTGGATTTCATCGTATACAGTCTTCATTCAGTAAGTAGGTGGTTTTGTTTTTATCGTTTCTTGTCATTGCTGGCACATTCCAACTAATATTCCCTCAACAGTGGAGACGTCCCGAAAGGACGTCTGTCACCAACGTAATTGAAAATTGGAATTTTCTTTTAAGGATTTTTTTCCGGTAGTACTTTTTTGACGGTTCACATACTAGGGGATTTGAAAATGCAAAAGTGACATATTCACGATAAAGGATAAACGCTGAACCATCATAGCCTACGGGTATCTTATTATATAAGTAACTATTACTCTCTATTCTTAGTTACATTAAGTCGGAAGTACTAGACCCAATGCTGTACCAATACTCGTCATCATAGCTTAAGTTGCCATCGATAAGATAAGATCAACTATTAGGGAAAATATGTATGTGCCTTTAATGTTTCATATCCCAACTTTGAAATAATTAGCTTATATCTAAGTTATCTGCATAATTTTAAGACAACGTGACATTTATTAGGACTGAGTGTTAATAAGTATTTCAAATTCCCAATATGAGATATTCAAACTTGTACTGTGGTGCCATCTATTGGGACTGCCAGCAAAAGCACCTGAATCTTACTCGTACAATGGAGTTGACTAAGAAAATTTGTAATTTTGAGACATTTCGATATTACCCTATAAGATAAGTACCATTTAACAAAATTTACAAACTCCTCCCCTAAAACATATGACAATACTTTATGTAGATTTGTATATTGCAAAATATCATGATTCAAATAAATATTCTCCGTTCACATGTTACGCACCAGAACTTCCTTAGGTAATATTCTAAATATTCAGTGTACAAATTAGTTACTTGTCATATACTTTAAATATGAGTTCACTTAACATCAAGTAAATACTACTCTAATGTTTCTATCTGTAGCTCAATTACATCTCTAGCAAACAATGTCTTAATAAAAGCCAATAAAGTTGTTCACTGTTCCTAGAGCTTTCTTTTATAAACTGCCGTGTGATTAGTGATAAAACTTGTATATTATATTAATATATTATTATGTACCTATGGTTCCGCAGATAGAAAATCAACTAGCACTGTAAAGCGTGCCAATTTAAAACTATATCCGTATTATTTTTATTCGCGTAAGCAATAAATCCATTCCTTCGTTTGTTCGGTTTGTTTTTCCCTAATTTGCAAGGCCTAAGATAGTGTCCCATACGTCTAACAGACCCCACCTGTCCACAATTAAGCGGCTCTTTGAAATTCTAATTCCTGCAATCCGACAAATACACAAATAAATTTGCACGCCCTAAAAACCCGACAAAATTGCACAAAAAACGTTTAAATTGGTCTAAAAACGTCAGTCAACCTGAATAACGGGTAACGATGCTACAATATTTCTTCCCATGCCTGGCCTACTGACGGGATCTTCGAAATTTGGTATATCGAGCATTCGTCTCAGTCACTCCAACAAAGGTGCCATTAGTGTGGCAGAGACGGATAGTCGAAATTTGGTATCTTCGAAGTTCGAGATAGGCCTACTGATTTGAATTTTTACATATTGAAAAAACTTTTTTTTTCGTACAGGCTGCGGCCGCCTTGGTGGTCATAGAGTTTTGCAGATTTATTTACATCCGAATGCTGGTTTTTTGGCCAGGTTTTTGCTGATTGTACAAAAATGTCTTGTTTTTACTGGGTTTCTTTTGGGATTGGTTTTGTTTCAGCAAATTAGACGAGGCTCAGTGACACGGGGACTTTTGCTTGGGAAAATATTCAACTGCTAGTTATAAATTGCGAAAATTCACCATAATTACTCGGTCAACTAAAACTTGACTGCTTTATTGACGATTATAGTTTAATGAGCCCAACGTTTAAAAGTAGTATTAATTATCATTATTGATCATCCTTGCGAACATAAATGATTTTTTGGCAGTTAGGTGCCAATTACCAGAAAAAAATCTTGGGCTTGCAAGTTTGACCCAACTCATAACGGATTTAAGAAAGCGCTTTTATACAGTCGTCTATTCCAATCCAGATCTGACGATAAAGAAAGCTGTAGCATACCATTCTTTGACAAAAATAATTAAGCTGAATTATAATTTTCTATGTGCCTAAATTTTTCTTATACCACTTCGTTTTATCTCCTTGATACATTTTGTCAGTTGAACGTCACTTAAACTGAAGTTAGAGTCCAGTACAAAGAGACCCCTCAAAGGTCCAAATAATGATGTAGGCTATGCAAAGTGGTAGTACTGACGGGTCCCGGTCGCTGAACCGCTTTCCTGCTTCTTATTAAGGTTTTTTGATGAAAAAAACTGTTTTAATAATATGAACAGATGCACCGGTTTTTTGGGAAAGCTTTACGTTCAAAGTTACGTATTTTGACTGATACAATTCGTGCTTTATGCGAATATTATGGAGGTTATATTTACAAAAATGTACCAAATGTAGAAATTTATAAAATTATTTAATTTACTTTAGCAGATATAATTGGTGGCATAAAAAGAATGTTCGTACATCGCGTTTAGGTGCGTTTAAACGAAAAGAGCATTCGCTGTTCTAGCGCCCGTTCTACGAAATCAACCAATCACGTTTTGTGTACCGATCGAATTTCGTAGAGTGGGAGGTTAGAACAGCGAATCCTCTTTTAGTTTGAACGCACCTTTATATATTGGTAGCGCAACACGAACAGAAACGGTTCCAAAATGTGTTATTTTTTTAGGTTATAGTTTTTATTATTATATTCTTTGAAATTTTGGAACAAAGGTTGGTATGTTATCATTTCTCTTTGAAATTTTGAGGTCATTTTCGTATTTTATTTTATTTACTAAAGGGTGCAATTGATTTAAACTTAACTCATATTTTAAATACAAACGGGTCTTAATCGCTTAAACTTACGTTTAATATTATCATCTGCCTGCGACCACGGGTGTAACGTCATGCCCGAAACGTCAGGGTAATATTAAACGTAAGTTTACGCGATTAAGACCCGTTTGCCTTTATAATATGAGTTATAATAGTGAAAGTTTAATCAATGTAAAATGAAAATCATTATTAGTAGACTATGAAAAAAAAAAATTTTGTAATGCTATATTTTTATGATACATACCTCCAAAAAAAATGTGTAAAGGAGACTTAAGAATTAAAACGATCACTTTGATTTAGATCTGCGTTTATATTTTAATAAATAAATAATAACTATAATTAAAATTATGAAAAATTAAAAGATTCGATATTTTTTTTAACTATATTAGAAACTTTATAAATTATATACCTAACAGCCCAAATGAGAGATCGTCTCGGCATTAGCTACTTCATATATTTAAATAATTATCTAATACGGATAAAGAAAAACCAACCAAAAACAAGAGTTAGATATAGATTTTGAGTTCCAAAATAACAAAATAGAATGCGTGCCCTACTTCCCACTTCTCGGCATAACAATCGACTCTCATTTGAATTGGAAAGATCATATCGAAAAAATAAAAACGAAAGTTAGCCAGTTTATTTACGCCCTGCGACAATTAAAAAAGTCCACAAACTTACGAACTGCTCTCACTGCTTACTATGCATTCGCCCAAGCATGGCTTTGCTATGCCATCATTTTATGGGGAAACAGTACAAACGCACAAGACTTATTAATTCTACAAAAAAAATGTATTCGAATTTTAGCGAATGTCAAACTACCCGATAGTAGTAAGCCACATTATAGACAATTAGGAATTCTCACGGTACCTTGCATATATATTTTCGAATTATGTAAATTTGTAAAAACGCACCCTGAATTCTATTCTAAACTTGGAGATATGCCCCGACGATTCGAATCTCGCTTCAAAAATAATTTGCTCCAAGTTCCTTCAAAATTAATAATCCACAAAAACGGTCCCTATCCCATGTCAATAAAAATTTATAATAATTTACCTAACTACATAAAAAATGAACAAAACTTTAATAAATTTCTAAAAAATTTAAAGGGATTCCTCGTAGACAACGCATTCTATTCTGTAAAAGAATATCTAGAATATAAAGAAAATATTTAATTTAATTTTAATAGAATAAAATAAGAAATAATAATAATAAATACATATCACCCTCTCTGCCGCCATAATATAATTATATAACTTCATTACCGGTATAAATGTAAATATACTGTATTGTGGTCTTATTGTATAGGGCCATTAGTTAGTTAGTTACTTTTAGTTAGTTCGTCAACTTATTGCAGTGCCCTTACAGGGTTGTGTCGAGCCATTACTATTTTATAAGATCTTTTGTACACACAAAGCAATGATTAAATGAATACTGAATACTGAATACTGAAAAATCCCACATAACATGGATATTTTTGTTCACCAAGAAAAAGATCCACTAGGTGGCACCACAGGTCATTAAAAAAAATTATATTAACGATCTAATGTCAATGGCTTATATCGGACATTATTTGACAATGAACGGTAAAGTTTTATGACAGCAAATTACATCAAAAGCGAATTAGCCCCAGTTAATGAATTCTGCGACAAGTTGCATAATGCAAATTCGCACTCGAACCGCACTTAAAACGCACTTAACCGCAGCTGGCGACAAACTGTTTCTAACGAGTATTGTGTTTTAATGGAGTTTCATTGGCAATTATATCATAATACCCAAAGGGTCGATTACAAAAAAACATAGTTAAAGACCTTTTCTCAAACATGCAATGAAATATTATTGTTATATTCCTTATGAAGTATGACGTTTCAGGTGCGACTAGGACAAGAGGTCGTTAATGTAATTTAATACAAATCTTGAAGGCCTAGCCCGGGAAAGTGCTCTTTTTTATTCTGCCAAAAAAAACTTTGATGTTTTTGTTGTTTATTTCATTGCGTTGCAGATAGATACGTATCTTAGAAAAATAAAAACGTAGGTTTATTGCTTTATTAAAATACTTGTTGACGCCCGCGGCTTTGCCTGCACACACAGGTGATTTTCATGATAACTTAACTTTCACGAACATACGATACCTACTGTAGTAGGTATCGTATGTTCTTTTTCGGGTGTCTAACTATCTCCATATCAAACTTCAATAAAATCGGTCTAGCGGTCTGTCTGTTACCTCTTCATGTATTAACATGCTTAAGTAGTTACTTTAGCATGTATATTAAGTATGGAAATAGATGTAAACCGGGTTACTCAGGTTACTTGGTTATAATTCTAAAGATACTTTAGCTTTACCCAATTTAACGATTACATCAACAGCACTTTTAAAATGTTGAGTAAAAGTGAAAATGCTTTTACTGCGAGATAATGCCTCGGACCCATTTTATATAAAACACAGAATTCAATTCTCACTCGATTCCTAAAATCCCTCAACAAGATCGCATCACAAACTTAATAAAACCATAACGCACAGAAATACCAGCAATCACAGCATACTCTCACCTCAAAATTGAAACTAAAACTTAAGTCATTATTTCGCATCTAAACTTGATACACTTATGAAGCATTCTGAAAAACTCCTTTGTCGGCCAACTTTTTTTTTCGAAACCGAATACAATGGATGGAGACAAATTCAGACGGTGCATTCCACTTGATCCTGTGGTGTTTAGAAGTCATTTTAATTGACCGCCTTAAAATAATCGTTGGTAAAAAAGGTTTTTTAAATTCTCCAAAGGACAGACGAAGCGCTATAAAGGAATGTTGCATGGCTGCTTTTTGAAGGCCCGGTGAAATGTTTGATTGCATAAATGGGGTCGCATTTTGAAAGGCATCAACTAGCCGATACTGTAGATGTAGAGGTATGGTTTGGCAAATATACTCGCAAGTGGAAAAGCTAAAAATAAAAAAATGCAGGCGTGAATAGTTGACCGGTCATAAAAAAGAATTACGCACAGTTTTTACTGCCAAGTCAGTTTGCCAGACACTTAGATCTACAGTTTCGAATAGTCAATGAATGTAAAAATGCTGACAAGACTTAAAGGTTCGTCATCCTTAAGTATTATATCCTTTATATCCCTTCTTCAAGATTTGGCAATGCGATTTAATTCGTGGTACTCAATTATGAATTATTGTTTAGGAAGGGGTTAGGAAAAACGGTGTCCTTTTTTACCTCTGCAGGCTTATGTTGGTCCAGTGTTTATCGTTTGTCGTCGTAGCCGTCACATTCTCACAGGTAGAACCACAAACGGTAAACGCGTGACCATCAGAAGCCACCTATGATTAGGGAATAGGGGCTTAAAAACCATTTTATAATATTGCAGCAAATATGGGTACATGATACACGTGTTCTTCACCGAAGATTACCAGAAATGACGAGGACAAGAGAGTAGGATAGGAACACCAACCTTCCACTCGGCTACGTGATTTATTTGCTTGCAATAGTCTATTTTTAGAATTTTATTACGTTGTAAATTATGCTAAAAATATACGCAGTATAACAAAGTAGTATTTCTTAATTCCACATATAAAATGCAATTTTTTTATTTGATTGACCTCAATCATTTTCTTGTCCTTTTTTTCTCAAATTATATATCTTTAAGAAATCTAACCTTAGCAAAGGCTACGCTTAGTTTTGTTATTTCTAAATGACCGGTGTGTCGGTTTTTTCCTCGCTTCAAAGGAATTATAAAGAAAGTCAGCTAAGTATTTAACCTTCTTGTCTTCTTTTTATTCGCTTAACAATAAAAAAGATGTTTAAAATACGAATGCTATCAAAACCACGTCAAAGCGGCCGCCGCTCCGAAATGTATTCTATGGCGCATTTATTTATGTATTTGAAAGAAAGCAAACAAACAAAGAAACTTAGCCAAGTCTGTGTCTTCAAATATTTCTTATAAATAATAAATGCGTTAACGAAATTCTTGTATAACCAACGGAAATCTTTAAAACCAATTTAAATCCGAGCAATATTACCACAAGGAGGCAAAAACGCAAGAATCCAGATGTACGCACGCTCGAAATTATGACTTCCATTAGCAAAAACAAATATCGTAAATACCGACTGGCACTGGCCATCGAGACCGCGACATTGCGTTTAAAAAACGCACTGGTCAGTTGTGAAAAAAGAAAAGAAAGTTTAAAAAATCAAACTGTCAAAATGGTTCGCCGTAAATTTTCCCGCGTTGGCGCGAAGCGTCGGGATTGGTCGTTAGTGGCGGGGGCGTGGTTTTGAATCGAATAAGGAACATCGATTTATTTATGAAGTGCATTTTGAGTGTTTTTTGGTGCACGCTCCCGTATGGCACCTTAGGGGCGGGGGTCATTTGACTTGGTGATAGCTATGCGTGAGCGATAAAGCACGTTGAGTTAGTTGGAGTAACTGTGGCATACATGTCCGGCTAAACATGTAAACCTTTGCTTCATCTAGTTAAATGTTGCGAAGAAAATCGTTTCTACTTTCAATATAAGGATAATAACTGTGACAAAATAAATCATTTCACAATAGTCACGACATAATACACGAAGAAATTATTACTAAAATGTAGATTGCAGCAATTTTTTAACAGATAGAATTTGAAAGAATAGCAGTATACAAAGTATACTTAAACGTGACGTCACTTTTGTGTAGTAAAATTTCTTAGTGGCGATTTTAACAGTTCGAAAAAATATGTTGATTTGAACCTAATTACCTAAGATAAGTAGTATTTTTTTCTCTGGTTAGCTTTGTACACAATAGATTATGCGAAATATTTTTAACACTTTTTTATACTTATCAGCAGCTGCGTATGCAAAGAGGCAGATTGAAAATAATTGCCAATAAGGTTTCGATAATGCCTGTAATATTCATAAACTTAACGGATATAAACATTTAGCCCTATAAAAGTACTTTAATGTTGATTTTGCACCTTGCATCGCTCGTACTAGTACACATAATTAATATGTTTTTGTACTTGACTTGGGCACTACTTGACTGGTACTAAAATTGTACAAAGACACGAATATGAAAAACTTGCATTTGATTTTATAATAATGTAATGAACTCATCACAGGTGTATGTAGCTGGTCATTATTCATAACATAGTACATTACGATACAAGTGCGAAAAAAATTAAATTCGTTCCCTTCGGTCATGCTTTAAATCGAGACGAGTCAATGAATTTCGTTTTTACACGTGTATCGTATGACGTTTTTCAATACATATGGCACTTCGAAGATTTCGTAACTCGTGTCGATTTAAAGCACTTCCCTTCGGTCGTGCTTTAATTTATCTCCACTCGTTCCGAACTACATTTTTTTCGCACTTGTGTCGTAATGTACTATTTCAGTAGAGATGGTGCTTTTTTACGCATAAGTGTGAGAAGTGGTTCATTTCTTGTCAGGCAGAAACTTCGGAGGGCTGAACTGAAAAACGTCGTACGATACAGGTGCGAAAAGGAGATCCGTAACTCGTATCGATAGGTATCGTTTGTCAGCCTCCATAGCCTAGTTGGTAATAACAATGCCTACGAAGCTGGAGGTTCCGGATTCAGATCCCGGCGAGGGCATTATTTGCTTATTTATTTATCATAAAACATTCCCTTCGGTCGTGTTTTAAAACATCGCCACTCGTTTCGGATTTCCTGTTTTTCGCACTTGTGCAATGTACTATATTAATGATTTTTATATATATTTTATATCCTTTTTAACCCTTTACATTGTGTTTCTATTTTTTAGTGTACAATGTATAGGTATTCTTTTATGTCTTTGAAAGATTTGCCAATAAATGAAGATAATCATTATTTTTTCCATTATTTGACTCAGTATTCACAGCGTATCAGTATTGCGATACAGCGAGGAAATGCCGCCAGCATCCCCGGTACAATGCTACAATTAAGGGCCACTTTTTTATATAGGTTAGGTTAGTTAGATTTAATATATGCATATTTATAAATTGCACATATAGTTTTTTTTTATTTACAATGTAGGGTCAACCCTCCAGTGAATGAACATTTAAGGAAATTCTCAACTTTGAAAAATCATTGCTCGGTATTCATGAGTAATTGCAATGATTTTATGCAATTGAATCAATCTTTACTTAATAAACAAGAATATAATTTCTGCGATTTTTTACTTTATTTATGGTTATTGAGTTATAGCCAAAAGTAGCAAAAAGTACCCAAAACGCCAGTGAATGAACAAAAAAAACAGTGAATGAACACAATAAAAGCCAGAGAATGAACACTATTTAAATATTTTTAATCAACATTATTTTAATATTTTTTTACATAAAATAATATGCTGTACATATAGTATCATCGTAATAATCAAATTGTTATTTTTCACATAATTATGTACCCTATAGGTATTTGTTTGCACCTATATATATAAATATATATAGTGTACATACACTAATAATTAGGGTTCTCTTATTATTTAAATATAATAATAAAAAAATCTTCATCATAGCCATTATAACGTGAGCTTAACTTAAGAATAAACTATTAACTTTGTTGGCACATAATCAGTCTCCAAGTAGTCTCTAATCACAATCAGTCAAAATATATTCATCTAGGAAAAAATCAACACCTTAACATTCGTATTCTTAATAACGTAAACATTATTATAGTTTAATTATCAGTCATAACCATAACGAATAAAATAAGAAAAGAGATCGAAAAAAATAATAATAATCAACACCTTAACATTCGTAGTCTTAATAACGTACACATTGTTATAGTTAAACTATCAGTCATAACCATAACGAATAAAATAAGTAAAGAGATCAAAAATGTAATAAAATAAAATGTATCTAGCTTTGTTTGATACGATAACCTAACAAATTCTTATTTAAAAAGTTTTATCAAAATAATTTGATTACAACCAGCATAACAAAGAACTGGAATAGAAAAAGGTAGCTATTCCTATTCAATATCCTTAAAACTAACATCAGCAAAAGACATAAACCCACGTCTGGATACATTGGGATCACTAAGAACACGTTGAATATCAGCAAATTCAACTTCAGAAACGTCGGGTACTTGTGGTCGTACAAAACTTACGATGTTTTTTGACACTGATTTCTTTCGTAGAAAATCAATTTTATATTTTTTTTGCAATCCATTAATTGTGAGCACTTTTCCTACAAAATAGCGAATCCTTTTTTCTGTTTTAAAACTAACAATTACGTATTTGCCAGTTATATCTTCATTAGTCATTGTTGCTGGATTACGTGTTTCATTTTTGCAGAGTTTCTTCTGTTTAGGTTGGGCAGATGTTACTTTGTCTTTTTTGAGCTGGGTTTCTGCTTTTTTTTCTAATTTTCTTTTCCTTAATTCTGCTTTCCCGTTCTTTACTTCTGCTTTCTCTTTCCGTTTTTGCTGTCTTTCCTTTAGCTCTTCTTCTTTACGCTGCTTTTCCGCATCTTGTTTTGCAAAGTACTCTTTGCACTTGAGGCCTGTTAATCCAAATGGTACCGATTTTTTGTTTATTTTAGCAGCTTTTTTTTGTGATAATATTTCGGGATAGTGTAAAAAATCTGTGAGCCTCTTCGAAGTAGAACTATTTTTTGGATTATTGTCATCAGCCGCAGACACAGAATTATCATTGTTATCCTCAAAAACAGCTATGCTATTCTCTGTCACATAATCAACCATAGGAATAATAGCATCTGTAGGAGTGTTTGTAACATGAGTGCCAGTTTTTTCAGTTTCGTGCACATAGTTTTCGTCGCACGTAACTTGAATGTCCAATCTCGTAGTAGTCAGATCATTTATGTTCGTCGAGTTGATAGGATCTTCCGCGATTTCGTCTTCTGGGATTCTGGATACATCATTCTGAGGTGAAGTTGACATTCTTAGTAATGTTGAATCTTGGTCGACAATGAAGTTAATAATGTCATCAGTGTTCTCTAGTATATTCTTAGGGGTTTTCTCGAATATATCTGTTGTGTCTAAGACCAAACTGTCACTGTCAATCCGTCCATTATCAAGATTTTCAATTTCATTTAATTCAGGTTGCGTGTGTATTTGAGCAACTGTTTCAAAGGTTATAGATATATTGTTCTGTGTAACCTGATCTATTGATTGATTAGAATTTTCATCTGTGTCAACGACGGTTGCGGTGATCGTATTCTGTGATCTAGCACAATTTTGAGCTTCGACAGACGTGCTGGACAAATCAAGTGGAACTTCTGTTGGAGCTTCTATTTGACTGGTATTTTTATTATCCAGTTTTGCCTTGCATTTTGCCCAAAGAGTGTATAGAGAATGAGCATGTGGTTTATTTCCCATGTAACATTCTAAAACTTCGCTTCTTATTGGTCGTTCGATTTCACTCTCAATTACTTTTATTGTGCTCCGTATATCTTCTTTATACTCTTCGGACTGGGTGTAATTTTCATTCCTGTTTTGATTAATTTCCTGTCTGCGCGTATTGATGCATTTTGAGTAGTCTACGGCATTAGCATCAATGGGGAATAAACCACATATTCGGAAAGAATTTTTAATCGTTTGTGGCTTTATGGCAGCGTCATACGCCTTTTTGAATATTGGAGCAAAATTCATTTTCGTCAGAGGCGCTGTCGTAGCCTGTTTATGTTTTCTAACGACTTTTTTCCAGCATTTCTTAAGAGGCCCAAATATACCGACGTCACAGGGTTGCAGAATATGAGTTGCATTTGGGTGCAAGCAGAATAATAATATTCTCTTTTCTTTACAGAACTCTGTCATTGATCGGTTAATGTGTGATTTGTGCCCGTCTAAAAAGAGAATAACGGGAAATGTTTTATTATTGTCGACTAGCCAGTCATAAAATAGCTGGATGTATGCAAAAAATGTGTCTGTTACCATCCAACCACTGTCTGATCTGCCAATAAACCAAGAATCAGGAAATTTATTGACAATGGCAGGAGGCAACCTTTTATATGGATATACCACAAAAGGTGGTACATCTGTACCATCAGCAGAAAAAGTACAGAGAACCGTTACCGATTCCTTTTCTTTCCCATGTGTAATTTCATATACATTTTTGTAACGTTTTGGGCCTAAAATCTGACCACTTTTTGGGCACATAACTACACCAGTTTCATCGGAATTGAATACTCTGCTCGGATCGTTTTTAATATCGATGGCATTCTCTTCAATCAAGTATTCATCTAACTCTTTAAACCATGCCTTAATGCCTTCTTCTGTAACTGCTGCTCTTGCTTTGGAAATCATTTCAGCATTTCTTTTAGTTAGATTAGGATGTCTTTTGAGGAACAAATCAAGCCATTTTGGTCCGGGTTTATTTTCAGTGAACTTGGTTACACGATTATTTGCATTTAAATAATTTTGTACACTATCAATTACTTCGTCCGGATGCATAGGAAATCCAAGTTTTGCTTTATTTATTATCCATTGAACCAATTCCGTCTCTTCAAGGCCCGAAAGTTCAGGCTGTGGTCCCATTTTTCTCTCCCATGGAACTTTGTGGGAGATTTTATTGTGAAGTGTCGATTTGGGGACATTAAATTGTATACTTGCTTTGTTTATCGTCATTGAGCCATTGACAATAGCACGCAAAGCGTTTTCCAGGTCTTTTTGACTATATCGAAAGCGTTCATATCTTTTTTTTCCATCCATATTCTAAAAGAGAACAATAACATATTAAATTTGCCACAAACACAAAACCATGTTCTAAAAAAAAAATAATGTAGGTAGGCACAACGTTACTTTGAGTGAATATTGGTTGAAATAAACTTGTGAAGCGGCAAACAATGTACAGGCCTTCATTTCTAACAATAAGAAAAAGGAAATTTCACGAACACACTCAATTTAAGAAGTAAAACATACAAAATGATTAAAACCACTTGCCATGCTGTACATTCATAGGATACTAGAAATCTAGTGAATGAACGACCAAAATTTCCATAGTCCATTCACTGGATTTTTCATACCTATGAATGAACACTAGTGTCCCAACACTAGCTCAAAGAATCACAATCGTTTTCTATGTGAATCCTCGAAAAACAACCATAATATAATAACGTTAACATTTAAATTTCGAACAAAATCTAAATTGAGCTAACGCCAGTGAATGAACACCTAGTTCATTCACTGGTTTTGGAACATTCGATAAGCCAGTGATGGGACACGTAAAAATATCAAGTTAATCGCTAAATAATCTGCCAAACTAAACATTTATAAGAAGTTCAGCTCTTAATCTAACCACATACCTGAATATAATGCTGATACACATCAAATAAGCACTTCAAATATCACTTTGAATATGCACTGTTCTTAGCTGGGATTTAATTTTTTCATACAAAACGAGAAATGCAGAAAAACTCAAACTTTAAACGTCAGCCATATTGCAACTGGTAGAAAATAAATTTACCGAGTGTTGCCATTGCATAGAATATCGGGTTGCTAATAGGAAAAAAAATACGAGAAGTGGTAGAAATGTCTGTATTTCTTATTTTACGTAAAAAACCGTGTTTTTGTTCATTCACTGGGGGGTGTTCATTCACTGGAGGGTTGACCCTACCCATGAGAAAAGGGAAACATTTTAACAGCGGATGTCTAAACAAATTGGAAGTTGAAAATGTCGTATGAAGTTCAAAATACCAAAAAAGAACAGTTTTTTGCAGATTTGACCAAATCTCATGAGATATTTAAAATTTCTTGCTTTGAGCCTCAGGAATATGTTTTTTTTTTCTTTTCCTCATGCGCACCCTGTATATTCTATGCATTTGTACTTACCAGGCTCATCGACCTTATACGACACATCGCACGATCCATCCTTCCTGTCCTTAAAATCGATTTCGGCCTTGCTCGGCCCCTCAAGCGAGATAGCGAGCTGCCCGGCGCCGGCTTCTCGCGTCCACACGTTGAACTCGTTGAAGTGGCCAGCCTCGCCGCGCTCGAGGCCTACGCCGCCGGCCTTGACGAGGTGGGCCCCGGAGTCGCGGAGGGGGCCGACGGTGAATTGGAAGGGGGATCCTATGAATAAGAAGTATTTTTTTTATATTGGCACAACAAAGTGGCTCCACTCCACCTGATCGTATGTGAAAAGTGGAGCCCAAATTGCGGCGGCAACGAAAAGGAGACCAGCAGTAAGCTGTCAGCTGCCACCGCCTTGCTGGCCCGCTAGATGCTTCTTCACGCTTCGTTTAAAGGGTTATTTGATTGTAATAAATAATAATGGTAAAGTAGTAGCAGTGGGTAATGGGAGAGGCCTACGTCCAGCGGTGCACTGAGATAGTCTGACGATGTGATAATATTTCACCACTATAAAAATCGACTCGCCCAGTGGGCCACCCTTCCAACAGATGAACCGACAATCTGAAGAAGGTGGCGGGAAGTGGTTGGATGCAGTCATTTGAGGACCGAGAATGGTGGTGCGAATTGTGGAAGGCCTACGCCCAGCAGTGGACGACTATGGGCTGATGATGATGAAGATGATGATTACTATAAAATATCCACCGTTCAGCATCTCCTTTTAAAACTAACTACTCCCACTCACCAGGTATATGGATCTCCCTGTACTTGACGGACACGGTATGGACGCCCAACTCCTTGGGCACGAAGAGTACGGAGTACAGGCCGTCTTCCACCTCCTGGATCTCGGCGTCTTCGGAGACGCCTCCAGGGCTGGTGACGGTGGCTGCCAGGTCGAAGGATGTGATTCCTGGAAGAGGAATGATTGATCAAGCAACGCATGAAGCACTATATGAATAAGGATTTTAAGTAGTCATAGTAAAATAATTTTCTGTGCAGGAAAATAAAAAACATGATAAAATTTTAAAATAAAAACAAGGGCCTACTTTTCCCTTTTCATCACCAGTAATAGGGACTTTTAACCAGGGCTTCAATTTTTAGTCAATAGGTAGAAGATGACTTCGAGCAGTGTTAACAATTAAGCTATTGCCACTGGTCAGCCCTTTAATAATGGATTACATAGGCTAAGCCAATTCAAATAAGTTCAGGATATAACATCTACTGACAATATCATCCAAAAGAAAAACTAGATGATAAAGGTAATAGAACAAATAATAAAGATAGGTATTCAGAACAAACGGATTCCAAAGAAATAATGATTCGTAGAGAGAATGTGCGTCATTGGTTCGAAATGTATTACAATTATTCATCATCTCTTACCAGGCATCTTGAAGGTGAGCTTGCAGTTGGTGCCGACCTCGGTTAGCGGTGCCTGGTCGCGTTGTCGCTGAATCTTCTCTCGCTGCCTGTTGCTTCCCTCACCAGTGACCTGTGTGAATCGGTAAAT
>JALPQI010015038.1:0-14833 GCA_025490895.1 Thaumatotibia leucotreta | reverse complement strand
GGATACAATACAAGCCTACGAGTATAACAAATGTTCGAGTATTGAGTAAACCCCAACGGCATTGGACAACAAAAGGACCAGATGTAACTAGAGGTCACATGAATATCATTAGGAAAATGAACCTTAAACTTATGCGTTTAAAGCCGACATCAAGCTTCTGATGACTCCGATGCCTGGCATTGGAATTTCGTTGTTGTTGTATTATTTAGGTCAAATGGAGATTCAATGCGTTTGAAATACCAACTAGATAGTCATCCGTGTCTGCCACATGTTTGTTACTTAAGTTCCTTGCATCGATGCTGAGGAGACTAATACCCAAATACGAATCTAAATAATATGTCGCATAACCAACGTGAACCGGGTAATAGGAACGGATGTAGAAACATATTTAGTCCAAAAAATTGTACCGAAGGAAGCCTCTTATACTTAAATATGTTACGACGTTCTTATTACACATTAAAATGCACTGGGACATCTTTTTGAGCATTTTTATACACCTCATTTTGCTTTTGCCTGTACATTAGGGCTGCAAGGCATGAAATCATCCTCGACATCATCATCTCAGCCGAAAGACGTCCACTGCTGAACATAGGCTTCCCCCAAAGATTGCCACAATGACCGGTCCTGCGCCACCCGCATCCAGACCTTCACCAGGTCATCAGTCCACCTTGTGGGGGGGCCTACCCACGCTACGTCTTCAGCTATGCTATTCTCTTATTGACACATTCGACGCTGCGTTCGTCAACGAGCTCGATGTCGAGACAGCCTTGTCTAAAATCCTAGCTGTTTGATTTGACATTAGGAATCGAGGCTGTGAGCGAGCTTGTGGGCGAGTTTGTCGCTGTTTTTCGTTAGAGAATACGAAGTTCATACATTAAACGTCAAACTTTCGACGCAATGTAGTTCCAGCTCACGCCGCATTCGTCGCCGAGCACTAGTGTCGCTTAAAGTACATTAGTGAATACCATTTTTAGGCTCGACGCTGCCGCAGCACTGACACAGCGCTGACAGCAAGGCGGTTTCCTTAGTGAATAACACTGCCGGTACGTGGCCGCCACTCAAAAACCTTCCCGCCCCAACGGCCATCGGTTCTACGCGCAATGTGCCCCGCCCACTGCCACTTGAAATGAAATGCTTCTGATAAATTAATAATTCAAAGGAAATTTGTAATATGTTTGTAATATGGTTTTGACACCTAAACCATATTGATAATTATTGACGTCGACTGTACCTATTAGTAAGTACCTAATCAGAAATACATCTACAGTTGAAAACTTACCAACGTGATTGGTTTTACAAAGAGTCAACTTTTCTTGAAGCGAAAGAAAACAAAATCAAGATATTAATTTCGACAGACAAGAAAAAAGATACTGTCGTATATGTAATTTTTCCTAACTAGTGCGCAAAAACGAACTTTGCGCACGCTTCGCGCACGCTAATTTCACTTTTCGACGCACTTGTTATGAAAAAATCGTCCCGACGTGCAAAAACTTTTTTTTGTTGCGATTGATTGTCGCTCTCGTTTCACTCGGACTTCAACTTTCACCCTAAAACGTTTTCCCGCAATAGTTAGGAAATGTACTATTCTGTAGAATTAACCGACAACCCATTTAAGCCGTTGACTTAAGCATAACTTCAAAAAACCAAAAATATTTGCAGAATTACAGTTACTTTTAAGAATTGTCTCGCTCCATCATAAAGTAGGCCACCTTGTAAGTCACTTCACGACTCATGGATCTCATGATCCGAGTGACTCTAATCGTTTTGTGGTTTACCAGTGGAGAAAGCTTACTAGCTGTTCCCGTTGCTTGAGTCGAGTTCAAGGGCCTGACCAACATCATTTTGCAATCGAAACTTCTATAGAATTAGAAACAAAGTAGCGACATTCATCCTTCGTATGCCTTGTGCCGTATCCGTCCCAATCCGTTGGACTATAAATTATAAACTTCATGATCCAATACCGTTTTTTGACAGTGGCATACGACATTTTCGGAGGAATATCTTCCAGTACTTTTTATTTGTTATTCTGTAGCTATTATGATCCGAAAGTGCTCGTTGCTTGGCCTACTCGTACTAGAATAAGGAATCGTTTGATTTTGTTTAACGTTTCGATGTACATAAAACCAGGCTTACAAATTTGCTTGTAAACATCGATGTTATCTAACGCCGTCCTTAATTTCGTTGGCTAATGAGAAACAACATTTTAGTTCAGGCACCTCGTTCCACAATCGAAACTTGAGGTATCCATAGTGCAGACACGTCTAATAATATGTGTACATTTCTGAACGTACACAGAAATAAGTATGTTTTTAGTCGGATTTACCACATCAACAAAATTTATGGGTTAATGTTAATATAGCACAGCTAGCCTTGAGTTTTGTTTGGTCAACTACTTTTTTGTGAATACAGCAATTCGTTCATTTTCCTTTAACCAATTACATTGTTAATTCAAGTAATTCCTCGCCAAGACGTGCAAAGTTAACATTTCTCTGGATCTAGCTAGGTACATACGTCTGCGCTGCGGTAAAAAACGCTGACAAAATTATGGAGCCAACGTTACCTTAGCTAGATTTATTTTGCAACTCCTAACAAAAACTCCACGTTCAATACCACAAAGAAACTGCAAGAATGTTTCATATTCTCTCGTATGTTGCGATAGCAAATGGAATAACACCCCTGAACATTTTGTTGAAGATTACATTTAGTCTCTGAGTGTTTCACGGGAATGTAAAATTAGTAAACTACTGGAACTAATAGTCGATAATTGCTTGATGCATGGTAAAGGATATATCCAAGGTTCAAGCCACTTCGAGCTAATGACCTAACTACAGTCACGGTCATGCTTAGAATCCAAATGTCTTTGCACATTCGTGGATTATATCGTAACGTGTTACCTAATTTTGAATTTAACATGCTAGTCTAGTACATAGCTTATAATAAGTCGTGAAGGCACACGAGTTTTAGGCATTACCTCAAGTCCAAAAATTTGCGGGTATCAAAAGAATCCTCTTATAAATATATTTCCTACAACATTCTTAGGTATTTCATTTTCATTGTTTTACATTTCATGTTAATTTCAATGTCATTTCATGTTCATTGTTCAGGTTCATTTCTGAATAATTTCGTACACCTATGTGTGTCCACTTCACTGCAGTATCTATATTAAAGGGTAACTTATTGTCCATAAGCAATTCTGAGACCAAATTTTCACTCTAAAAGATTTTTCACGTAAAATGAGTCTTACCCATGGTTCCCCGTCTTCTCCGTGCAAGAACTTGACCTGCTTCTTCCCGTTCTTCTTCGGTCTGTCCGGCGTTTCTTCTTTACTCAGCTTCTGGTCCCAGATCTGCCACCGCCGCACCTGGAAAATAGTTTAAGCTTCTTATTTCCTACATCATAAATGGGCCATTTTTTTCAAATCTCCCCCACCTTTTTTGTAACTTTTGTTTGCTATTCCTATCCTAATAGGATTAAAAAAAAAAAAAATTTTCATACATTTAACGAACTTTCCATGCCGTTACCGCCATATGAGATGTATGAAAAAATGGTAACGAAATGAAAAAAATCTTGGGACAAATTTTTCTCTTATCAGGATCGAAAAAGCTCGCGATTCTGAATGGGAATCATATTAAAAGTTCCAATTCCAAAAAATGGCCCAAATGCGTATTTCTACTTTCGTCCACCTTGCGTTCACCCTAGTCACATAGTAATCTAACTCTATTGTAACTGTGAGCAGTGAGTTTTTACTTACACGTATATCTATTTATTGAGGTACTTTGAAGGATTAATGATCTGATATATTAATGATTTTTTGTAAATTCTCAGTTCACACATATTTGAAGACATTGGACTACGAGTAACCCAATTAGTAGTAGTAACTAAATTTTTACTCAGCATTTTTACTGTGGTACCCAATCTGTCATTGAGAACCAATAAAACGAATATAAATAGGTTTTAATCCCTCAAGGTCCAACAACAGCTACCAGCATTTGAATAAAAAACTTCTGATGTACTCTCCCTACGACCTGTTACAACAATTGTCTATTGTAAATACTTTAGTACCATTAGCTCGAGGTTATTCTCGTCACGACTCGGTGTCGAATTCGAAAGCTATCGGCAGATGGATATATAATTACACTTCAATAATGAGGACCCAATATAAATGGTCTGTTCAAAAAGTCGTTAAAACTTCAGGTAGATTAAATCTAATGTCAATTGTTTCTCTCACTTTCCCTATCAGAGCATGGGGACTTATAATAAATCAAAATAAATATTTTAAACCTTAAACATTCCGAGTCATTCTAGTCCATTCTGGGGCCTATTTCTCAAAAGCTTGTAACTTGTAATACAAGCGGAAATCCTTATCTGACTTACTTGTTAAAAAGAGAGAGATTTTTTTAAATACCTACTGTGTATCAATTGGAACGCCGCTGATAAGAAATTGTATGTCGATTAATGAATCTAATTGTAGTCCAAATGGCTTGTAATGGATCCGTCACTAGGCAACCCAGGGGTTAATACTTCATAAGTCATCACTTCCACACTATCATAACATTCATAACATAGTGCTTAATGATTATAATAATTTTAATGGATTATTATTTTACAATATTCGAAAAGGCATCCAAGCAATTTCAATGAATGCTCAATCCACGATTAGAAAATGCTTTCCAACAAAGAGTTGTATTCAATTAATATAGGCGGTTGCATTATGACACCACAAACTTTAACCTCACCAGTCTCATCACGACATAATTTCTAGACTTACCTTTTACTAAGTTAAGTACTCACATAAAAACATCAAACATCAAAATGTGAACAACGTTATATTGTGAACAATAATGTTAACCTTCTAAGATTAGCCAACGGATAAAGAATATTAGATGAGTATACTCGTAATATCTTTTGAAACTTCTTTAATGGAGATGCAATCCCGTAGATAATAGATTCCAAACTTCTGTTACTTGATTGATCACGAAATCTCGCACACACATCGTCGTTTTGAATTTAAAGGTATGTACTAAAGTATTTAACAATTACATGATTTAGAAGTTCCCGATTATGTATAAATTCCTGCCGATAGGCTGTAGCCCTGCCGCGAACTTCGAAATCATTCGAAAATTTGTCTCTGTCACTCAAACGAAGGCTTCATTAGAGTGACATAGACAGATGCCCTGGAATCGGACTGGAGCCGTCCGCGTCCGAGATCAGCCGATCAGCTTGCAGCCGTACATATGACCCTAGGCTTCTACCTTCTACATCATACATACTACGTATTACGAATGTACCACTAACTAGGTAGTTACATCTCCATACATAGCTTACATTCTCAAAGTTACATATGGAAACAACCTATGAGTTCAGCTGTTCAGACCAGCTAATAGGTTCGATACTATTAAATACTATTTCAAGTTTAGTATATATTCGTGTATTCAAAATTGTAATGTTGCAAGAAGCAATGGCGGCATTCAAATCGTGATGACTCTCAAGCCATAATCAAAACACAGTCGATTATTTAGGCCTTTACATTTTCCAAGTAACTTTGAATGTAGCGAATTGATCTATTTTAATGTCCTCGCCATTCAATTACCGGTCATTAGTGGTCTAAAATCAGAGAGCAACTGACCTTGCCGTGTTGAAAGTACGATTTCGTACAAAAAACGGAATCAAATTATGTAAGGAAATCTATTTCGGTTGACCCATAGATTTTCGACGTCCGTTAATTGTCAAATATCCGGGGGTTTTTGTGTTCAATTTGCTAAGTGAATGACTTGAAGGCTGGCGGATCATCAATCTGTTTGTTTTTAAAACGAGACTTGAGAACCAACTAGTCGACGGTTTTGTAAATCTTTTGCAAGTTTACGTTTGTTTGAGTAATTGATAATCAAGAGCAGCCAATTTGGGAGAAGAGACGGTAAATTAATGGCGTTGTTTAAAACTCCTTATCGGATTTTTGTTACGGACGGACAAGGATGAGCATTTTGTTTTAAATCCCGAATCAGAATTTTTTAGATCTGGACTTGCTTGGCTCATTCGAATCAGGATCAAGTAAGTCCAGATTAGGAAGAATCAGGTTTTCTCAAAACTCCACATCCCATCACATCATTAGCCTTAGTCCACTGCTGGACGTAGAGCTCTCCTATTAACTATGCGTATTGACGCATTAGGAGGTAAATGCCCATAATCGTCACGCTTGGCAAGCGGATTGGCGATCGCAGTAATTTGTCCACACTGTCGACTATGATGCCGCTGCTGACCATCATCAATCTTCTATCAAAGAATGGTCAGTGACACTGCAATCCCTTAGTCGGCTCTTACGACACCCATTGGAAGAGTTTGGGGTGATGACAAATGTATTCTTACTGCCGTCACCACACGGCCAGTAAAAATGTAGGTCTCCGGTTTAAGTATATTCTTCCTACCTGTTCCTCCCGCATCTTGCAGAAGAGTGTCTGCTTCTGGGTCTCATCCAGCCCTGCCAGGATCTCAGGGTCCACCCACATGTCCCGCAGGATCTGCTGCAGCATGGTGCCGGCCCTGCAACAAGAACAATATCTTTATAGCTAACGTTATAATCATACGTTGTTTTGCGTTGTCTGAATGATTTGAGGTTGGTTTTTGGTTGTCTTATAGAGAAACGGGTGCTGTATCTGATGACCGAAATGGTACAAAAAGATGCAGCCACTTCCAAAAAAACGTGACCAGATGAATGAGATGTCCGTTTACGCTCTGAGAAATGCCCTGATGTTGCATTGTTATAGTGCTTAATGCCGATACCTAAACCATAAATACCTAATATTTTTTGTACAGGAATCTGGCCATCTTAAGTATACTCCATTTCAAATACCGTGGCCCGATGCCACATGGAACTTTGCAGTGGCATCGGGCCATGGTATTTGAAATGGAGTATAAATGAGCATTTATCAATAAAAATGTACATTTGGATCATGACTTTGATTATTGACTGTAGGCTGGTAGAGTCAATGAAGCTGAGAAAGATGCACCACATTTCCTAAAATGTTCCAAAATTTTTGTATTCAACATTCCGTTTGTTACAAAAATGTACAAGAATCTGGTATTAAAAAAAGGGAACTACCATACAATCTTTCTGGGACATTTTGGAGTTAGGATGAGATTAAATAGTCGTACTGAAACGTCTAGATTTATTTTCCTATCTCAATTACTTTCAGTGGAAAGGATAGTAAAGTTTAGTGTACACTAAGAATGCGGACGTTTCACTTTACCTAAAAAATTCGGGTGTTAGCCAAGGATGGGTCATTTGATTATGAAATAATGTGTTTGTATTAGTCAATAAAAATCTAGCTCTGACATATCTCTAATTAAAAGAGAATTACAAAGTAAAATCAAACTACCTATGTCAATACGTTAAATATGTATAAGCGACACTCATGTAATGTATAAGGTAATTTTATTTCATTAGAGATAAGTATCTATACAGTGACTGTTTATAATGTTCATAACAAATGAACGGGAAATATATGTAATATTGTACCGCGTTACAAAAAAGCCCCGCATGTAAGTACCTACAGGAAATTATGGAATAACAGTTGTTATGACAGTTTAAAAACCCTTAATATTTATTCAGACACAAATTAGCTACAAAGTACCTACATAATCTCGTTAAAAATAACCTATACAGGGTACGAATGCCACATGGATGGCAACTACCTTATATATTGTAATAAATAGCAAATTTTGTCTAACGAAGACTTTTATTTATTTTAAAAACAAAAATTCTGCACTTAAGGATTTATGAAAAATCGCTTGCCTCAGTCGGGACACGAACTGGTCAAACATGACAAAAATTAACGTACCGTATTTTATGATGCAGATTGAAAGGGTTACTGATAGGGTTAATTTTTCTCTAAATAACATGTACTTGTAATTGTGAAATTGATTGATTGTAATCAGAATAACGGAATCACGAAAACTAACAATTAGGTACCTTATAAATTTGATTTCACCCGTCATGTAAAATGCACCGCATTTAAGAAGTAATAAATTTTTCATAAATCCTTAAATGCCGAATTTATTATTTTTAAAAATAAAGAAAAGTCTCCCTTACACAAATTGTGCTATTTACAATATTTAAGGTAGTAGCCATACATGTGGCATTCGATTTTTCCACCCTGTATAATTATAAGGCAAGTTCTCATAGGTATACTTACTATTTATAATGCTTATAACAAACGAACGGGAAGTAGGTGCATTACCTTACCGCATAACAAAATTACACGCACTTTATGCGTATTAAATCATGCAAGTCAAAACGATAAGGCATTCCATTTGCAGTCCAGTTATAATTACGAACTTCTAGGAAACGAACCGGTGAAAGTAAATGATGGACTTGGTTCGGATAACCTATGATCTATTAATGCTTCCTTGTATCTAGGTGGCCTTATATATCATGTTTGAGATAATTTATGTAGCTTTTAATGGAATATTACTGAGGTGTTTTCCTGCTGCCGTATGGAGTAAATAACTTTGGACTTGACATTGTGCGGTATCATTCCATGTGTTTGCATAAAGATGCAGGTTGTAAGCTTTAAGACTTAAGAAAAATCTTATAAATGATGCTGCTCCGTTGACATCTCTGTCAAGGACGAGTGTAAGTACCTACCCCCTCATTCATAAACGTGTGCTAACTTAACAAGCCGCTAATAACGGTTTGTCCCTTTTGCTCTTATGGATACATTGTTAAAACGAAAAGGGACAAACAAATATTAGCGGCTTGTTAAGTTAGCAGACGTTTAAGAATAAGGGGGTTATACTATGCGTCAGTAGAATAAAACAAAAGTAAACACACCTAAAACTTGCATTATTCCATCATCAGTCACGCTTTTTTAAAACACAATCTTGGTTTTCTTACTACCTTAAAATCATAAGGTGCATGCAGACCAAACGAGCATTCGCTATTCTATCCCCCCACTCTACGAAATTCGATCGTTACACAAAACGTGATTAGTTGATCTTTAAATTGACTAAAGCCGATATACCAGGCAACTTCGATTAATGTCCCAAGTAACCTGTCCAATTTAACGGAAATCAATAAAAAACACGGTGTATATATCGATTTACGTATTCCATAATAACTCCATATTATTATAGACTTCAGGTTACACTGTAATCATTGAATAACTAAGAAAATGTATTCGAAATGTATTAATTGTAATCTCTGCTTGAAGGATAATTACAATCACAATGCATCGCCCGTCGCCCATTACTAACGCTGTGTAATGTTTATGTTATTTTGTCAGTATATCAGTCGCTACTATGAATAATATTTATAAACTGAGCTACAAATCATTGAACACTAACAAATCGCGTTCATACTGCAACATATTTTCATATGATTTTGATAACATAACTTGTTATTAAAATACCTAGCAAAATGATAAAGCTTTTCAAGTTGATATAACAATAATCATGTCAGCCTCTGTAGCCTAGTTGGTAGTGGTCCTGCCTACGAAGCTAGAAATTCCGGCTTCGAATCCTAGTGAGAGCATTATATGTAATTTCGAGCATCATCTCTGTCACTCCGATGACGCTTTCTTTAGAGTGACTGAGACAAAATGCTCCAAATCTACGAACTTCAAAGTTCACGATGTGCCTGCTTCGCTCTACACCTTGAACTAAAGCAGGTCCCCGTTTTATAAAGTTACAATTTACAATTTCGCTGTTTGCCTCTCTAACGCACGCACATATTGGCTAGAAAGAGAGGCAAACAGTGAAATTGTAAATTGTAACTTTATAAAACGCGACCCTGGTTCTCGCGAAAGTTACCACTACCAGTCCCCTTGCTCCTAGTTGTCCCTTATTCATAAACTCTTAACTTAGCCAAGCCTCTATGTATAGTTTGTCCCTTGCAGTCTTATCAATATGTCTATAAAAGCGAAAGGAACAAACAATACTTAGTGACTTGTTAAGTTAGGAGACGTTAATGAATAAGGGGTTACGAGTATTAATTTATTTATGAATTTCTGTCTTTTTTAGGGACTCCACGCTACGACTTACCACGACTAAAAAATTTCGCTTTTGATCCGTATCGTACTGAAATATTAGTGCGACCGAGATGCATGGAAACGCAGATACTATAGTTGCCGATTTCTAAGAATGAACTTTTGACAGTTATAGATTAGTCCTTATTAATATGAGGGTAAGACTCACCATTTTTCCGATAGTCTTAACGTCATATACATAAGGCTCATTTCTAAACTGTCAAAAGTTCATTCTTAGAAATCGGCAATTATAGTAACTGTAGGTGCAAAGTTTGCACTACAAACTATGGTATTGGATATGCTGACAAGGAGTCATGGCGGCAATTGCAACACAATGAAACCAGTTTTGTGTCGCATTGCGCCGAGCTCTGGTTTAACACTTAGGGTTGGGTTTCAGAGTGGTTTGACGGCTAGGATAAAAAAACAGGTGTGGGAAAAGCGAATACTCTTCAATGAAGTCCGAAAATCATAAATTAAACCCATTATTGTTGTTTATTTTGTCAGCTTCCGTAGCCTAGTTTGGTAGTGACCCTGCATACGAAGCTGGAAGTTCCGGGTTCGAATCCTGGCGAGGGCAAGTTTCGTTTGGTCCTAAAACCATCACCTACAGGATAGTTAAATATTATAGGTATATAATTTGTGTAATTAGGTAGCTCCACGAGAGTTGAGGTCACGCACACAACAACATGTCGTGTAAACACAAGGGGAATTTGATAATGTTTTCTGTTTTCATACTAATATTAAATTTAATTGCAGCTGTAAGATTGATCTAAAAATTTGCTCATAGGATGTGTTTCAATATTTTGACGCTGGTCACATTAAGTCATTCGTCCTTTCAATATTTATTTTTGTAATTAGTAGGTATTTTATACGTGTGTGTAAACACACATCTTAATAAAGTACTAATCACAGAAATCCTTTTTCATTACAATGATCACACGATCATTCAACTCTGTTGAAATTACTTATCATGATAAATTACTTATGTGCCATTTTATACTTTTGTCACTTCCCAATCCCAAAGTACATAATGGTAGGTACAAAGTCCCATTCCCTTGACTGTACCGTCATAATTCTAAAAACAGATTATATTTCATAACAACCTAGTCCTAACCACAAAAGCTTCAAAAGCTACTCCCAAACAGGCATATAAATTGACTCCAGTAAGATACATACGCCATTTTGAATTTAGGTTTGTGGGTGGCAATAGTTTAAAAGTGAAGGTGACTGTGATGTCGTGACTTGATCTATCTAGGCGGGTTCAGTTCTGACACTTGTCTTGGAGTTAAATTGACTGGCTAGCACGCTTTTGTACAATAAAACAGACACACGGTGTAACGTGAGGAAACCGAATAACTTCAGCCTATTCCCGAGTTCGCGAGAAGCGAAATAATGTTAAATGAAACTATGTCGAAATAAAACTTTTTTGTGTTCAATACAAATTATTTTTTGCTATACTTGTATGAAAACATTTGAAAAAATCAATTATTAACCTGGATTCATGTAAAAATGTTTTACTTCTTTAGACCTCAAAAATACGCTCTTTAAGTTACTTGGTTTGCTCGTGTTACACCATGTATACCTATAGTAAAATCAAACCGACACGACAACGACACCCAAAGAGGAAGAGCTATATTAGAATTAGAATATTGTGATGAAGTTATGTTACTTGAGGCTTTTCCACGAAATAAACTAGTCATTGTAAAATCAGTCTCCACTGTTACATGATGATAGATGTAGTTCAAAATAGCCATGGGCCTGTGTATTCTTCTAATTTATGTTTAGCAATCCAAAATCCAAAAGCGTTTGCTTACATGTTGTCAAAATGAAAATAACTTCAGATACTGTTTAACCCAAAAGTTCACGCCCGCCCCAAGTGCGATCTCCAGAGATGATTTCAACAATGTTTGACTTGAAGTCGATAAAAAAAAATAAGGCTAAGCAAGAAGGAACCCGAAAATTTAAAAGACCTACCTCCTATCAGATAATTTGTCTATCTTCGCTCACGCCCAAACGAATAAACAATGACCTTTAGACAAATTTAATGAAGCGTACATCATTAGACAAATGCATGACGTGACGTCACCGACTCCTGCGCATTGCATTGTGCAAGCGCAACTACTATTCCTACCGTGCATCAAGTGTATTAGAGTCGAGCCTGTTTTTGTTACAGCCCCGCACCGTAACCAATAAGGCTTAGCATATACAAGGTGGCAAAAATACAGCATTCCCTTTAACTATCATATTTTGGGACTCGTAATAGGTCGCATAGGTTTTTGAGTTTCAGAAGGCTCGAATTTTACGGTTCATACTTAACTGCTTGGAACTAATAATATTAACCCCCAATCATATTATGACGTACTAATGCGGTTCAGTTTAAGTTCAGGGAAAGGGACAGTAATATACGACTCGTATAGCCTTGCCCCTTTCTCTCGACCTAAACTGAATCTCATTAGAACGTCATGGTAACCCCCCAGATCAGCTATGCTATTCTCTTATTCACACATTCGACTCTGCGTTCGTCAACGAGCTCGACGTCGAGACAGCCTTGTCTAAAATCCTAGCTCTCTGTTTTATTTTACATTAGGAATCGAGGCTGTGAGCGAGGTTGTGGGCGAGTTCGTCGCTGTTTTTCGTTAGAGAATACGAAGTTCGTACATTAAACGTCGAACTCTCGGCAGTGTAGTTCAGTTCCAGCTCACGCCGTATTCGTCGCCGAGCGCTAGTGTCGTTTAAAGTACATTAGTGAATACCATTTTTAGGCTCGACGCTGCCGCAGCGCTGACGTAGCGCTGACAGCAAGGCGGTTTCCTTAAGGTGCGTTCAAACCAAAAGGGCATTCGCTGTTCTATCCCCCGTTCTACGAAATCAACCGATCACGTTTTGTGTAACGATCGAATTTCGTAGAGTGGGGGGTTAGAATAGCGAATGCTCTTTAGGTTTGAACGCACCTTTAGTGAATAACACTGCAGTGAAAATGATTAGTGCAGCTGTTATTAAAATATCTATAGGAACTCTAGAAGGAAAAAGGTCAATATTATTCCTATCCCACTTACAAACTCTGCATTTGCAAAAGGCAGTATATGGCGCAGTCCGCAAAATTATATAACCTATTAAATAAAACAACTGATATACATCATACCAATCATAAGGAATGCAAAAGTAAAATAATTAACTGGATGAAAACAAAAAGCTACTAAGACATAGAAAATCTCCTCAATAATATAATATAGTACATTTTTATAAATTTGCTACCCCCTCCTACACTCACTCTCTTTCAGATACACAAACACACTTACACACATACACATAAACACAAACTCACACTTACATACTCATTCCTCATAAGCGGCTTAAGAAAAGGGAACCCCAAACCATGTTATTCAGCTTGTAAGTAAATTAACTAGCGCATGCATTGCTAATTAATTTTTATCTATAGTCGATTAGTTTAACTAGAGTAAACTAACCTAAAATTAAATCTAGAAATTAGTTAAATAAATTTTCAATATGAATGATAACCGTAGATAAAACTTTGTTTCTTCAATTAAATTATCTTTTCTGATTAATATGTACCCATACCAACATGTTTTTTATTTGTTACTTACTAATGAAGAGCGGTGTCCCTCTCCCTTGACACAAGTATATATTTACTTAAAAAGGGGCACCAACCTGTACTAAGTATGAATAATTGTGAGCTGCTACTGAATAAATATTTTTATTTTATTTATTATTAATTATAACTATTGAAACTAAAAATGCAATCGACTATACATCGTCTTTCTGTTGTAGAATCTGTTAAGTTGGGATGTTAGTGGTGAATAACAATTCGAAGAAAGCGTTCGCGCAGGCGAAGTCAAGGGCAGTCGCCACTCGCTGTCAAACTCGAACAATGCCGTATTACAAAATGCAGTATTTGAAGATTAATGTATTAATTTATTTAAACTTTATTGCACTAAACTAATTCTCTACCAGAATGCCTAGGTGGCCAATGTAAGCCATTTTTTTTTCAAAGTTGTCCCCCACTTTTCCTTGTACAGTCAAGTGCAAAAATAAGTATCGATAAACTCTACGAGCTCAACGAATTTCGACGAATCACGTTTTGTGTAACGAACGAATTTCGTAGGGTGGGGGATAGAATGAGCGAATGCTCGTTTGGTCTAAATGCACCTTTAGATGCGAGTACAACTCGATCTCTCTAACCCAGATTTACGGTTTCATAACAATATGTCACGGGCTTATTACACTACTCGTTTACCAATTCTTACCGTAACAATGAATACGAAGATGCATATCAGAAAGATGGCAGCATTTGATTGTTGAGCTTGTTTACTGTCAAGAATGTCAACTTGACAGTGTCAACCGTCCTTGTTATGTAACTAAGGCACTGGTCTCACCGCGAGCTACTAAGCTATGAACTATGAGCTATAAACACAAACAAAAGATACGCACTCCCGGGTAAAAGAAAGAGACACGCCGATACTCGCCCGGCGGTGATAGCTGGGCGAGTATCGCCGTCTTTTATTTACACGGGAGCACGTATCTTTTATTCGTGTTTATTTATAGCCGTTAGTTCATAGCTTTGTAGGTCGCGGTAAGAGTGGTGAGACCAGTGCCCAAAACACGGACATATTATTTTTATGGAAATCTTGCCTGTTTGATGATAAAACCCATCATTTTCAAATTTGCTCCATGGCTGGTTTCAATACCGTCAAACTAGCCAACTTTGACTTCAGGGGAAACATTGCCCAGTAGGTACTAGAATTTTTAGTAAATTGGTAAATGTGGAAAAATACAACACTGCAATGGTAACCCCA